>CM035802.1:1592990-1617035 GCA_020466265.1 Siphamia tubifer | reverse complement strand
TCATCCATGAGGAGTAAATATACAAGAAGAATGAGTGGAACATTTAACACTAAGTCAGGGATGAACTGTCAGAGAAGACACAGAGGAGAAGATAATATATATACAGGACAGATAAGGAGACAAAAGTGGACAAAACGAGGGACACTAGGGGAAAGATGAAAGAAAAAGAAGAGAAAGAAATACAAAGAAGTGAGAAATTAACAAAATAAAACAGGAAATGGACAGAAAAGACAAAACATAAACTAAAAACACAGGTTAACAAGACATGTAACAGATTATTACATTATAAGCTGTTATTATATTTCAGTTATTACATAATGAACTGTTATTATATTTCAGTTATTACATAATGAACTGTTATTATATTTCAGTTATTACATAATGAACTGTTATTATATTTCAGTTATTACATAATGAACTGTTATTATATTTCAGTTATTACATAATGAACTGTTATTATATTTCAGTTATTACATAATGAACAGTTATTATATTTCAGTTATTACATAATGAACTGTTATTATATTTCAGTTATTACATAATGAACAGTTATTATATTTCAGTTATTACATAATGAACTGTTATTATATTTCAGTTATTACATAATGAACTGTTATTATATTTCAGTTATTACATAATGAGCTGTTATTACATTCTGAGTTGCTACTTCCTGTTATCATCGTCCACCGCTGCGTTCGTCCTGCGTGTCATCTCTGTGTCTGAATGTGATGTTTACATTGCACAGCAGGACAGTACAGGAGCTGGAAACACACTTTTACATGTGAAATGGACAGATTGAGTCAAAGCCCTGGGTGTCCTGAGTCAGTTGTTTAGTTTTGGGGGCGGAGTCTGGAGCGTGCATGTAAACACGGTCGTCCTTTGTGTCTGTTTTTTTACCAGGCTGCTTCCTCTGCTTCCTGGGCTGTTTTTGCATTCCAGCACATCTCTAAACTATTGTCTACGTCACCGCAATGCAGCAACGTTGCACATTTATTGAAACTGCAGTAAAAGCAATATAACTGTTTAAAGTCTAATGCTAAAGTCAAAGTCATTTTAGTTCAGGTTCCACACTCTACTAAAAATCTAAATCTTACCAAGTGTATTTTTCCTCATTACAAATATTTCATCATATTTAAGGGCCTGTTTACACAAACTTTTTTTTAAATGCAGATTTTTTGAGCTCCATTAAATAAAAAATAAAAAATTGTGCACACTGCAAGTTTTTTTCTTTTTTTAATTTATATTGATCCACATAAATACGCCAAAACCACCTGTCAGTGGCTGCGACATCCTGAAATTCTCCCACCAGACAACAGTTCGTCCTCGTCAGACCCAAAATTGCAGACGTTTGAGGTGCGGGTGCGCTCTTTGATCTGTCACAAGAAGATGCACAGTTGCTGCCCTCTAAACCCTGATGTGTCTCTGCTGGTTTATGACTTGGATCAACTTTATTTCCAAAAGTAAACTTTTGAATATAACTGTATGTAACTAAAAGAAATGCTGCTGTTCAGAGTGTATCCATGCTTGTCAGATGTGTGATGCTGCTCTCAGTGGCTTGAAATTAACCTAAAACTCCGTTTTAGTCTTTATACACAAATGCAAAACAGAGTTTTCTGAAAATCGATACTTTTGCTGGATTTTTTTATAAAGATGCATTTTCAGAGGAAAAAACTCTGTGTATAAATGACAGGTACAAACAAAGGCAAAAAAAAAAAAAATAATAATAATGTGTAAACAGGCCCATAATTGCCCCTGAAGAGCAACTTTTTAGTCAAATATAAAAACTATAAGAGGTTTTGAAAATCATATTATCTCAACCAAGGCAATATATCATTTGGGTTCAGTTTGTCTGTTTGTCTGTCAGCAGGATTACATGAAAAGTTGTGGGTGGATTTTCTTAAAAATAATTTCTGAAGATAGGTATTAAGCCAAGTGAGTTCCCCATTAAATGTTGACAATGATCCAGATAATAACCATCTGGATTCCAAAAACCATCCAAAATCCAGATTTTCCCATTTACTAAAGTGTACAAACTACACACATATATATATATATATATATATATATATATATATATATATATATAGTTTATGAAGGTTTGAAGTTTTGTTTTAATACACTTTACTAAAGATAATAGATTTTTTGTTTAATTAAAGAAAAAAAAAATTGTTTTTATAGGCATTTTTCAAATCAGTATGATCTAAAACACGACAGACCTTTAAAATATTGACAGTGAAAAAACTAAATACATTGTAAATGGAATAATAATTATCTTGCTACGAACCACACAGGTATGCCCTCCCCCCACATACCTCCACCAATAACCACCAAAAAGTAATTATTTGTCCCTTGTGGCAGTATCAACTTTTCCGGGAAATTTTTTGCCAAATTCATCCCTAAATTTTCAGTTATCTTCTAACTGACAGACAAACAAACAGAAAGATAAACACCAGCAAAAACATAATTCTGCCATTCCTTGGTGGAGTAAAACACTAAATATCAGACGTTTCAGGTTGTTCAGGTTTGTTCAAATTCTGCCCATTTTTTGTGAATGTATAGTTTTTAAATATAAACATTTTTAACATGATTATTAATTATTTGTAGGTTTTTAGGAGTATTGTACTGGTCTGACCCACAAGTGGAACCTGTACTTAAGTGGTTCTGGCAGCTTTGATTGTTAATATGGTCAGTATTTTCGTATTTAACAAATTCATCCAACCCTTGGACCCTTTGGCAGGCTGCTTTTGGCCGCACACTTGACACCCCTGTTTTCATGCAATAGCTCTAAAGAGTTGCTGAAAGGCAAATCCTCTGTTATGTTTGTGCATCTGTCTCACATTGGTCAATATGAATGTTCTAATTCTCTTGTATGTCACATGAAAGGTCTGGTCCTTGGTTGTTGTGCAGCATCTTTTTTATTCCCAGCTGTCTTATGTCAGGATTCCAGCGCAGCCTTCGTAGGTGGTGTTCATGGTCCTCATTGAAGACCCAAACTTACAGCAGCTGCTACTGGATAAAAAGACCAAATCTGCATCAGACTAAGGGTGGAAAAGAACCTGCATATCGATCACGGACTGGACTTTTAACCCATAAAGACCCACTGCTACTTTTCTGGCAGTTCCCAAATGATTATTTCAACTTTTAATTCAAATTAAGGTGGAAAAAACTGAGAAAATGGATGGAAAAAGTAGAAATCTATCATCAAATGAACATAAATATTGATCCACCTTCATGGCTTTTACTGGTGAACCAATGTTGTAGAAGATAACTGTGTTTCCATGGTAACTACAGAGCCTCTGCGCGTCCAAATGGGTCATATCTGATGACCATGATAAGACGACAAACTGTACTTTACGCCAATTATTGACACGCATTGATAGAATTAATGCATTGACAGTTATATTACTAAATAGTTTTGGTTGCAAGTGGATGTTTTGGGTCTTTATGGGTTAAACCATTTCCACTTCTAAATGTTCCAATTCTCTTGTATGTCACATGAAAGACCCGGTCCTTGGTTGTTGTGCAGCGTCTTTTTATTCCCAGATGTTTTATGTCAGGATTCCAGCGCAGCCTTCGTACATGGTTCATGGTCTTAATTGAAGACCCAAACTCACAGCAGCTGCTACTGGATAAAAAGACCAAATCTGCATCAGACTAAGGGTGGAAAAGAACCTGCACATCGGTTATGGACTGGACTTTTAACCCATAAAGACCCACCACTACTTTTATGGCAGTTCCCAAATGATTATTTCAAACTTTTACTAAATGATTCATGGCCTTTTATTCTATTGATCCACCTTCATGGGTTTTACTGGTGAACCAGTGTTGTCGAAGATGATATTGTTTCTATGGTAACTGCAGAGCCTCTGAATGTCCAAAAGGGTCATATCTGATGACCATGAGAAGACACGGGACTGTATTTTACACCATTTATTGACGCGTATTGATAAGATGAATGCATTGACAGTTATGTCAGTAAACGGTTTTGGTCGCCAGTGGATGTTTTGGGTCTTTATGGGTTAAACCATTTCCACTTCTAAATGTTCTATGTTTGTCTTGCTCTTTGTCGCTTTGTCGCAACCTCTTCCAGAGAACGAAACGTAGCGTCTCCGTGAAAAAGAAGAGGACCAGAAAGTCCCCTCAGTAAAACTAAGGCCAAACCTTTAAAGTTCTTGGCGGCCAAAAAATCACCGGCTAAAAAGTTTCCCGCTAAGAAGAAGCAACAGATGCGTGGTTACCAGGCCACCGCGCCGGCACGACCCAGAGGAAGTTTTAGGGTAAACGTTTACAAAAAAACAAAAAGAAAAGAAAAGAAAAGAGCCAACACCATCAAGATCTTCCTGCTTTTACTTTGGAAAATCTGTGATGGTAGCAGAAGCGCTCCTTAACCTCCTCTGTGTAGAAGTTAGGGATGGGGACGATCCCATCCGGTATCGGTATTGGGTTCCGATATCAACGTAATTCACTTATTGGAAATTTCCTATCCAACCTGCGAAGATTTACGATCCACACATTAATATCATCTGCTGAAACGACTTTCCGAGCATGGTTCCCTGTCGGCTGCTCTGCTACCTGCTAGCAAAATGTGGAATGGATTTCCTAAACGTTTGCAGCGAGCTAGCAGACGTTGACCATCTTTTTGTCTCAATATGTCCACTGTATGGAAATACTTCACTAGATACTAGATCAGAGGTGTCAAAGTCATTTTAGTTCAGGGGCCACATTAAGTCAAATGTGAGGAGGAGGACCAGTGAAATAATAACATAATAATATAAAAATAATATCAACTCCAAACTTTCCTCTATGTTTCAGAGCAAAAAAAGTAACGTTATTACATCTTTTCAAACGATGTGAATAACATGAATAACAATGTGTCATTTCTTAAGAAAACTATGTGCAGTTTTAGCAATATTATGTCTCACTTTATCATTTTCACATGTAAAAAATGACAATTATCAGATCACAGTAGATAAACAAAACAGAAATAAAGACAGAATATTGGTAACATTGTTCTCCATACTTCATATTTGTTCAGGTTACTTGTATTTTTATAAAAGGATCACGTTAGTGTAAATACAATAAAATTAACACTTTTACATTTACAGAAACATTTGGAGATGTGAGTATTTATACAGTACCTTATTATGAGAGTATTTTACTGATCTGACCCACTCTAGATTAAACTGGTCTGTATGTGGGACCTGAAAGAAAATGATTTCACTTCACTGTCATGTTTGCATTCCATAAGCCGCATGTTTGACACCTTTGATCAAGATACTTTTTACCAGATGTTTTACAGAATAGTTAGACTCTGGTGTTTAGTTGAATCCAGGTCACCTAAGCCAAACCCAAACCTGCTACTGCACTTCTGGGATGTCTTGAGTTGAATAAATATCGACAGCCAACATGAAACCCTGTTGCCTGTAGTTTAACAGTAATGACGATAATGTTGAAAAAAAAAAACCACTCTTGGTATCGGAATAGTATCGGTATCGGCAGATATCCAAATTCAGGTATCAGGATCGGATTGGAAGTGAAAATGTGTGGATCGGTGCATCCCTAGTAGAAGTAGTAGAGTCTGTAGCTAGCTTGACAGGACCCCCGCCACCCTCCCCCAACCACCACTACCCCACCCCACCCCCACTAGAAAATAACCCTGTTCTCAGCTTGTGTGTTAACCTTGGCTTTATTCTTCTGTCCTTTTTCCAACATGACTCAGCTAAACAATGTAGAAGGAGATTACAATACAGACATTGACTACGGAACTGTAGACGGTTCTCAAACTCAGTCCCCCTTTGCCACGAACGGACCCGCCCAGGTAATTCTCTTCTTTCATTTTGTCTGTTTTTATCAACCATTATTAGCCGTTACGGGAAATGTGAGCCAGAAGATTTTACCCCAGGATGTAACCGGTATGGCACGACCAAAGGTCCAATCCCATATCACGGCTTGGCCCCTCTCCCTTAACCCTACCCTTCCATTTTGTGCATTCACCTGAAGGGGTCGGGGTAGGGGTGGTTGTCTCTCAAAATCGAGGCTCTTCTGAACCACGGAGAGAAATTTACTATAATTCTGATTGAATCGTCAGCAAGATAGAGGATACAGGCGAACAGTGGGATGAGACACCGCCCCTCCCATCAACACACCACACAAATACGCATTTTCTTGACGCTCTATAGGAGACTCATAGGTACCTCAACTTACAAAATGTATTTGTTCCATAAGTGGTTTTGTACCATACATTTTTCGTAAATAGTCTCACATTTTAGATGTAAAAAGCCTGATGGGTTCCAAGGCCCCCAATACTGCCCTCTATACCCTTTAAAAATGATAAAGGTAAACACATTTTGGATGAAATACGTGTTAATAGTAAAAGAAAATTTAGATTTTAGATGTAATTTATTAATCTTAGTGGGTACATGTGTCTTCACTGACTGAACATTAAACATTAAACCATTAATATGAACCAGACATGCAAATCATTTTCATACCATTGTGTTTCTTTTAATTGTCACGTTCACATTCAACAATATTTGTTGAATTATTTAGGGTTTAGGGGGTAGTATTTGGGGCCTTGGAACCAATCAGGTGTTTTACATGTAAAATGCGACTATTTATGAAAAATTCACGGTCCGAAAACACTTCTGGAACAAATTAATTTCGTAAGTATAGGTACCACTGTACAGTATAATAATATGTAAGACAGACAAGAAAAATGATGTAATATCAGTAGTTTGTTGGAATAATTGAATTTGAATTGCAGCCCACTCTAAGTTACTGACGTCTTCTGCGAACTTATTCCGCAAACTAGAAATACCCTTAAATTCAAAACTTTTGTCATTTAACTAAACTTGATAACTTTTGAGCAGCTGTTGTCACTGTTTTGCAAAGTATAGGGAAGTTACCAAAATAGTCACTTGCCCAATAAAGGGTTAAGTATTTTATCATCTGTTTTATGTTGAATGTTAAATAGCAAAAAGTTGAATGCTCCTTCTCTTTTGAACATTCCTTCAGTTTGAGGTCGATAGTCACTAAAAGACACAAGAAAAGACAATTATAGCTGCTGACTTCTTTCACAGAAAAACAAATCGTTGCATCTTCTTACAGCGCGGTCGATGACTGATGACGACTTAACAAATCTCGAAAGGTCATGTCATTTCACGAGGGAATATTTCAACACCTACCCCTTCTGTTTCGACTGCTAGCAATGAGTGCAAGCGCTGGCAGGTAAGGCTGAAAATGCTAAAAGACAATTACAGCTGCTAAGTTCTTTTGCAAAAAACAAAATTTTTGCATCTTTTTATAGCGCTATCGATGACTGCTGATGACTTAACAAATGTCGAAGGGTCGTGTCATTTCACAAGGAAATATTCGAATCCCTACCTCTTTTGATTTGAGTGCTTGCGCCAAGTGCGGGGGCTAAAAGGTAGGGGTGAAAATGCTAGAAAACACAAAAAAAGACAATTATAGCGGCTTAGTTCTTTCACAAAAAAACTAAATCGTTGCATCTTTTTATAGCGCCATTGATGACTGCTGATGACTTAACAAATCTCGAAGAGCCATGTCATTTCACAAGGGAATATTCCAACCCCTACCCCTTGTGTTTCGAGTGCTAGCAATGAGTGTGAGGGCTAGCATGTAGGGCTGAAAATGCTAAAAGACAATTACAGCTGCTAAGTTCTTTTACAAAAAACCATATTTTTGCATCTTTTTATCTCGCTATCGATGACTGCTGACGTGTTAACAAATGTCGAAGGGTCATGTCATTTCATGAGGAAATATTCCAACCCCTACCCCTTCTGTTTCGTGTGCTAGCGCCAAGTGCGAGGGCTAACGGGTCAGGGTGAAAATGCAAACTGGGATTGGGCCTAAAACACAAGCATTGGTACGCAATGATGTGTCTTTAAACTGCTTTGGTTTGTGTGAAAGTGGTGAGTTTAGATGTCTGTTTACCTGCATATACCCTGTTGTTGTCACTTTATTAGCTTTGTTTTGTAGTTCTGCTTTATACCTCCCAATGAGCTACGACTAACGAATCTCAAACTTCCCCCAAACGCCTCAATGTAGATGTAATTACACCAATATTTGTTATAATTCGGTATATAATATGTAACTCTGTGTAATTACATCCATGTCTGCGAAGCTAAAATAAATGTAGTTACAATTTTTAAGCAAAAACTGATGTAATTATTTTAAGTGATTGTGGTTGTCGTACTTGTGCCAAATATGAACCCAAAGGTGTTTTAGTTTTGTTTTTGGGCCTTTTTTTTGTATCTTGATGCTATTTTGCATATCTACGCAACCATAATCCAAAGATCATTTTAACATCTGCTTCAATTTCAGACAAATTTCCTGCTTTTCAGCCTCTTTTTTCAGTCATTTCTAAACATATGATGAAAAAAACAGCTGAGACCTGTCCTGACATGTCGGATTAACAGCTTCGTAACTGTCAGTGTGTAGAGTTTTGTGGCTGTAATGGCAACACGTTATATATTCATGTTTATCATCACATGCATTACTAATTGAAGGTGTCATTTATGTCAAGATAATTACAAACTATGCAAATAAATAATAGTAATAGTAATCAACTTGAAAAAATAATCAAAATTCTTACAAAAATAAGTGCAGTTTTAACAATATTATGCCTCAACGTGTCATTTGTGCACATGCCTTATGGATCTATGAAGGCACAAAATATTTAATAACAGCAGAATATTGTGAAAATTATTATTAAATCTTCTTTATTTCCAATTTTTAAAGTGTATCTGTTCTGCATTAGATGTTTTCTCCTTTGCATCTTTGCACTGTTGCTCTTTAACTCTTTATATAAATACTCTGAATTCCTTATTTTGATTTCCTCATCTGTTGTCATGACAACAGTCTCCCACCTCTTGCCCTAAAACATCTGAGAAAGACTTGCTAAAAAAGTAAACGTGTACAATACAACTACTGTTATAAGGTCATAAATGGACAAAAATGACTTATATTCACTGTTTACAGCTTCAAATTTTGCGTACTAAATCAGAATTTTACTTAGATAATTTTTTTGAGATCACATTGGAACCCGTACTAAAACAAGTTCCACACCCTTGAAAAAATTCATCCTGAGGGGCCGGATTGGAACCCTTCTGCGGCCCACTTTTGCTCCATGGACCTTATGTTTGACACCCCTGAAATAACGTGTTGCCATGACTACTTTACCTCTAATTCCATCTCCTAAAAGTAGCTTATTTTTTTGCTTAGTAACTAACATGCTTTGTTCCACGGCTTCCACCGTCTTCACCTGGACAACATCTGACCAGGAAGTGGAAGTGGAAGATGTTGTCGGTGAATACGTCCCAGACCCCGTCCCCGCTGACCCCGCTGACCCCGCTGACCCCGCAGCTGCAGCCGCTCCGGAGCCCACCGCTGTCCCAGAAACGCTGGGGCATGTGGATGCCGGCGCAGACGCATATGACTTTAAGGAGTATGACCTAAAGGAGTATGACTTGGGCGAGGTTGACAACAGGGTGTATGATTACGGAACGTATGACGAGTATGGCCCCGCCCACACCAAACCCACGGCGGCCTACGACGATGTGGTTGGGCCCGGGGTCGCAGCTGAGACCGACATTAGCGAAAGCGCCGTAAGTACCCCCCCCCCCCCCTCACACACACACACACCTCCTCTACACCCCCCACACCTGGCCTTGGTGGGATGAAATACCGGTGGTGATGGTGGGGGGTGTTTTAAGGACTTCATCTTTCAGTGCACGCCTTCATAGTCGGTAGGTTACGGACGACTACAAGTGCCAAAAAAAAAAATACATCATTAAATAATTAATTAATTAAATATGTCATCAATGTATTAAAATTGGAATTATGTAGATAAACGTATTATTAAATGTGTCATTAATTCATTAAAATACCAATTAATTTGAGGTAAAAAAAAAACAAAAAAAACACGTTATTATTTGACTAATTAATTCTTTATTTCATGGTCCTTGTGTGGCAGTGGATCATGAATGGATTTTATCTGTCTAACATCTGGAGTGTCTGACCGAGAGTATAGATTTTTAGCAGTTGCCAATAAAGTTGTGTTTACTAAAAAGTGCCAAAATTAAATAAATAAATCAATACATCATTAAATTATTAACATTGGAATTAAATACATGAATGTGTTATTAAATCTGTCAATAATTCGCTAAAATACCAATTAATTTGAAGTAAAAAAAACATATTACTTCACTATTTAATTAAATATTTCATGGTCCTTTTTATGGGGAACTAAAGATGCTCAAATTAAACAAATAGATAAATACATTGTTAAATAATTAATTAAATATGTCATTAATAATTTTAAATACCAATTCATTTTCGGTAAAAATAAAATATCTATTCTGTATTCTTATTATTTGACTAATTAATTCATTATTTCCTGGTCCCTGTGTTGCAGTGGATCATGAATTTATTTTATTTGTCAACCTCATCCATCAAAGTCAGTGGGCGGGTCTTAACAGCTGATTGGTTACCCTGTGGGCGGGTCATAACAGAACATTAGTTAGACTTAGACTTAGACTTAGACTTCCTTTATTGTCATTGTTACAATAAACATGTTTACAGAACAACGAAATTGTATTTCCGGTTCTTCCTTAAGGTGCACTTCAGATTTAAATATTAAAAAATAAAGAGTAAACTTTGTAGAATACAAATGTACAGAGTGTAAAGTGTAAACGTTGAGGTAGACTTATTCAGTGCGGTATACATAGTATACAAGTAGTCACCTTTGCTGGGGTGCAGGTGTGTTCAGGGCAGTTATTGCTCTGGGGTAGAAACTGTCTCTGAGTCTGTTGGTGCTGCTGCTCATGGCTCTGTACCGTCTGCCTGAGCGCATGAGTCTAAAGTGGCAGTGTCCTGGGTGGGAGGGGTCTTGTAGGATGCTGTGGGCCTTCTTCAGGCAGCGGGTGTTATAGAGTTCAGTCAGGGGGGGGGAGGGGGCATCCGATAATCTTCTGGGCGGTGTTGATGACCCTCTGGAGAGCCTTCCTCTCTGCAGCCGTGCAGCTCCAGAACCACACGCAGATGCAGTAGGTGAGGATGCTCTCGATGGAGCACCGGTAAAAGGACACAAGCAGCTCCTGTGCCAGGTTGTTATTCCTGAGGACTCTCAGGAAGTACAGTCTCTGATGTGCCTTTTTGATGGTCGCTGTGGTGTTGGTGCTCCAGGTCAGGTCGTCGTTGAGGTGGACGCCCAGGAAGCGGAAGTCAGATGCCCTCTCCACGACGTCTCCGCTGATGACCAGGGGCTGAAGGTCTGTCCTCTTCCTCCTGAAGTCGACAATCAGCTCCTTGGTCTTGGAGGTGTTAAGGGCCAGGTTATTGTCCGCGCACCACCCTGCCAGCCTCTCCACCTCGTCGTGGTATGCCGACTCGTCTCCTCCTGAGATGAGCCCCACCACGGTGGTGTCATCAGCAAACTTTATGATGGAGTTGCTGGAGTGTGCGGGGGTGCAGTCATATGTGTAGAGGGAGTATAGGAGGGGACTCAGCACGCAGCCCTGTGGGGAGCCGATGCTGAGGCTTAGGCTGGAGGAGGTGTGGCATCCCATCCTCACCCTCTGGGGACGTTCCGACAGGAAGTCCAAGATCCAGCTGCACATGGGGCTTGGAATTCCCAGGTCTCTCAGTTTGGCCACTAGTCTCTCCGGGATGATGGTATTGAAGGCCGAGCTGTAGTCCACAAAGAGCAGCCTTGCGTAGCTCCCCCTCTGCTCCATGTGGCTCAGGGTGGAGTGCAGAGCTGTGGCGATGGCGTCCTCCGTGGACCTGTTGGCCCTGTAGGCGAACTGGTGGGGGTCAAAGTCGGGGGGTAGGGCTGAGGTGATGTGTGCTCTGATGAGTTTCTCAAAGCACTTGGTGAAGATGGGTGTGAGTGCTACCGGGCGGTAGTCATTCAGGCAGCTAATATTGTTCTTTTTTGGCACCGGGATGATTGTGGAGGTCTTCATGCATGGTGGGACGACGGCCTGAGAGAGTGATTGGTTGAAGATCTTGGTGAAGACTCCAGCCAGCTGGTCTGCACACTCTCTCAGAACCTTTCCTGGAACACCGTCTGGGCCTGTGGCTTTCCTCGGGTTCACTCTCCTCAGCATGCCTCTCACCTCGTGCTCCTCCACTGTGAGAGTGTGGCTGCTGTGGAGCATTGGTGGGGTGGTCAGAGTGGGGGGTTGTCTAGGGGGTTGTCGAGGGGGTGTTGAGGTGGCTGTCGGGAGCTGGGTGTTGAAACGAGCAAAGAAGTCGTTCAGCTCCTCTGCTCTGGAGGCGTCACCGTCAGCCGTGGGTTTGGTGGATCTGAAGTTGGTCAGGTGCTGTATTCCCTGCCATACTTTCCTGGTGTTATTGCTTTGTAGGCAGTCCTCGATCTTGTTCTTGTATTCTGCCTTGGCCTCACTGATCCCTCTTTTTAGCTTGGCTCTGGCTGCACTGTAGAGCGCCTGGTCTCCTGTTTTGAAGGCTTTGTCTCTCTCTTGGAGTAGAGCTTGCACTTCTTTGGTCATCCAGGGCTTCCGGTTTGGGTAGACACGGACCCGTTTGTCCTCCGTGACCGTGTTTATGCAGTGGGTGATGTAGCCTAGGACTGCTGTTGTGTGTTTTTCCAGGTCTGTGTCTTCAAAGACCGACCAGTCCGTTTCCACAAAGCAGTCCTGAAGCCTCTCCATGGCGCCCTCCGGCCATGTTTTCACAGATCTTGTTATGATGGGGGCGCTCTTCCTGATGGGTGTATATGCCGGTGTTAGGAGCAGGGACATGTGATCAGACTGATCCAGGTGAGGCAGCTGTCTGGCTCTGTAGCCATTTTTGATGTTGGTATACACCTTGTCCAGTGTATTTTCTCCCCTTGTGGCACATTTCACGTGCTGGTGTAATTTAGGAAGCACTGTCTTCAGATTCGTCTGATTGAAATCCCCTCCTATGATGTGGACGGCGTCGGGGTATTTACTTTGTTGTGAGCTGATGGCGTCGTGCAACAAAGCTAGCGCCGAGTTAGCATTAGCATCGGGAGCTATGTAAACAGACGTGATCAGGACGGCAGAGTGCTCTCTGGCCAGGTGAAATGGTCGGCACTTGACAGTCATATACTCGAGATCTTGGGAGCAGTGGCTGCTTACCAGCTTGGAGTCTGATGACCAGTCGTTGTTGACGTAGATTAATAATCCACCGCCTCGCGTTTTCCCCGTAGTCGCGGCGTCTCTGTCTCGCCTGTGCGTCGTGTAGCCCGTTAGCTCAATGCTAGCGTCCGGTATGCTAGCCGTTAGCCAGCTTTCTGTTATGATCAGAGCACAGCTGTTCACCGTCCTCTGTTCAACACGGAGCCTTAGTTCGTCAATTTTGTTTGCGATCGACCTCACATTAGACAGGAACAGGCTCGGTATCGCTGGTCTGTGTGGGTCTCGCTTCAGTCTGTTTAGCGGACCTCCCCGGGCTCCGCGACGCTTTCTCCGCCGTCGGCTCTTGATGATAGGGAGCCACGGTGAGCCGGGGGGTCGCGCTAGTTCCGTGGGGATGTTTTCCCGGCTTATAAAATCCGTTGAAATGGTCCGTTCGTGCTTCAGACCTATTTCCAGCAAGTCTTGTCGGGTGAAGGTGATTTTCGCCCAACAGGTAGTCCTCTTGGTTAGTAGTTCCAGATAAAGGGTTGATGCAGAGCTTGTGAACACATTCCCATACACAGGGTGACCTTTAACCTCTACATTTGTTTGGATACTTTAGGAAAATAAACTTTATTGACAACTGATAAACATCTAGACTCTGGCTCCGACACTCCCACTGGACTGGATTGGATTAGAGTCACCTTAGCCCCGCCTATTGACTTTGATGGACGAGGTTGAAAGATAAATTCAAATAAATTAATGATCCACTACAACACAAGGACCAGGAAATTATTAATTGGTGGAATAATAATATATGTTTATTTATTTTACCTAAAATTAATTTGTATTTTAATTAATTAATGACACATTTAATAACATATTTATCAATTTCATTCAAATTATAATTAATTAATGGAACATTTAATTAATTATTTAATGATGTATTTATTTATTTAATTTTGGCACCTTAAGTCCTCCACAGTGACTTGGCATGGGACATGTGTCATTTGGTGTGGAGCAATAGAACAGAATAGAACAAAGGGGGAAAAATATCCTTAAACATTAAATATTGATGTTAAAAATGTTAGCAACCATCATACAAGGACATGAACACATGACAGTGAATTTGAAACATTCTGGTGTAATTAGAGACTTTATTCAGTTTTTTACTTTGTAGGATAGAAAAGAGTTCAGGAAAGGAGAGTAGGGTGGCTACACACATTTATGCAACAATAATAATACTAAAAAATAATAATAATAATAATAATAATAATAATAATAATAATACATCAGTTTATTTCTGCCTCTATGTCTAATCAGTGTAAATATTGTTTCATTTAAAGGCTTTTCCCTTCAGTGTCAAACGCCAGTGTGATGACATCATTGCTCCATTTCAACCCCCCCCTCGTTTTCATCTCAGTACGACTAACATCCTGCCTGTTTTTGTCTCTGTGTGATATTCATGACTGATGTTCTGACAAAAACAACAGTATCTGTGATCGATGTTGACGACTGATCGATACCTGTGCAACAGATCACATCCGAAACTTTTCTTTCTTTCTTTTTCCCGTGTGGCGCTCACCGTTGTCTTTTTACTTCCACTGTGTAACTATGGTAACCGTGTGAAGAACGTCACCTCTGTTCACGTTTGTAACCACAGGTCGCTGGAGTGGGAGGAAGCTTCGGACAGAAGGGAGAGAAGGGCGAACCGGCGGTCATCGAACCCGTAAGACTGGGGGGAAAATGACAAACAAGGACACACATTTAACCCTTTAAGCTTAAAAACAGCCCACATGTGGACCAGGAGTAGTCCACCACACATGTAAACCACCTACGCCACATTCAATGGAGTTTGACATCAGATGTTGTCAGGTGTGGGCTGATATAAGACATGTTCAGATGAAAGAACCACAGCACAACAAGCAAACAACAAGAGCAAACTGTCGACTTTTTATGTCCCAGAATTATCCATAGACCAACACACATATGTGGTCTAAATGTAGTCCATATGTGGTCTAAATGTAGTCCATATGTGGTCTAAATGTAGTCCATATGTGGTCTAAATGTAGTCCATATGTGGTCTAAATGTAGTCCATATGTGGTCTAAATGTAGTCCATATGTGGTCTAAATGTAGTCCATATGTGGTCTAAATGTAGTCCATATGTGGTCTAAATGTAGTCCATATGTGGTCTAAATGTAGTCCATATGTGGTCTAAATGTAGTCCATATGTAGTCCAAATGTAGTCCAAATGTAGTCCAAATGTGCGCCATATGTAGTCCAAATGTAGTCCAAATGTAGTCCATATGTAGTCCAAATGTAGTCCAAATGTGCGCCATATGTAGTCCATATGTAGTCCAAATGTGTGCCATATGTAGTCCAAATGTAGTCCAAATGTAGTCCAAATGTGCGCCATATGTAGTCCAAATGTAGTCCAAATGTAGTCCATATGTAGTCCACATGTGGTCCAAATGTAGTCCATATGTAATCCAAATGTAGTCCAAATGTAGTCCATATGTAGTCCAAATGTAGTCCATATGCAGTCCATATGTAGTCCATATGTAGTCCATATGTAGTCCAAATGTGGTCCATATGTGGTCCAAATGTAGTCCATATGTATCCAAATGTAGTCCATATGTAGTCCAAATGTAGTCCATATGTAGTCCATATGTGGTCCATATGTAGTCCAAATGTGGTCCATATGTGGTCCAAATGTAGTCCATATGTAGTCCAAATATAGTCCATATGTAGTCCAAATGTAGTCCAAATGTAGTCCAAATGTAGTCCAAATGTGGGCCATATGTAGTCCAAATGTAGTCCATATGTAGTCCATATGTGGTCCAAATGTGGTCCATATGTAGTCCATATGTAGTCCAAATGTAGTCCAAATGTGCGCCATATGTAGTCCATATGTAGTCCAAATGTAGTCCAAATGTAGTCCAAATGTGCGCCATATGTAGTCCAAATGTAGTCCAAATGTAGTCCATATGTAGTCCACATGTGGTCCAAATGTAGTCCATATGTAGTCCAAATGCAGTCCATATGTAGTCCATATGTAGTCCAAATGTAGTCCAAATGTAGTCCATATGTTGTCCATATGTAGTCCAAATGTGGTCCATATGTAGTCCAAATGTGGTCCATATGTAGTCCATATGTAGTCCAAATGTAGTCCAAATGTGCGCCATATGTAGTCCAAATGTAGTCCAAATGTAGTCCATATGTAGTCCACATGTGGTCCAAATGTAGTCCATATGTAGTCCAAATGCAGTCCATATGTAGTCCATATGTAGTCCAAATGTAGTCCAAATGTGGTCCAAATGTGCGCCATATGTAGTCCAAATGTAGTCCAAATGTGGTCCAAATGTAATCCAAATGTGGTCCATATGTGGTCCAAATGTAATCCATATGTGGTCCAAATGTGGTCCATTTGTGGTCCAAATGTAATCCAAATGTGGTCCATATGTGGTCCAAATGTGGCCCATATGTGGTCCAAATGTAATCCAAATGTGGTCCGTATGTGGTCCAAATGTAATCCATATGTGGTCCAAATGTGGCCCATATGTGGTCCAAATGTAATCCAAATGTGGCCCATATGTGGTCCAAATGTAATCCATATGTGGCCCATATGTGGTCCAAATGTAATCCATATGTGGTCTAAATGTAGTCCAAATGTAGTCCAAATGTGGGCCATATGTAGTCCATATGTAGTCCAAATGTAGTCCAAATGTGCGCCATATGTAGTCCATATGTAGTCCAAATGTAGTCCATATGTAGTCCAAATGTAGTCCAAATGTGCGCCATATGTAGTCCAAATGTAGTCCAAATGTAGTCCATATGTAGTCCACATGTGGTCCAAATGTAGTCCATATGTAGTCCAAATGTAGTCCAAATATAGTCCATATGTGGTCCAAATGTAGTCCATATGTAGTCCAAATGCAGTCCATATGTAGTCCATATGTAGTCCAAATGTAGTCCATATGTTGTCCATATGTAGTCCAAATGTGGTCCATATGTGGTCCAAATGTGGTCCATATGTGGTCCAAATGTAATCCAAATGTGGTCCATATGTGGTCCAAATGTGGCCCATATGTGGTCCAAATGTAATCCAAATGTGGTCCATATGTGGTCCAAATGTAATCCATATGTGGTCCAAATGTGGCCCATATGTGGTCCAAATGTAATCCAAATGTGGTCCATATGTAGTCCAAATATAGTCCATATGTGGTCCAAATGTGGCCCATATGTGGTCCAAATGTAATCCAAATGTGGTCCATATGTGGTCCAAATGTGGCCCAAATGTGGTCCATATGTAGTCCAAATATAGTCCATATGTGGTCCAAATGTGGCCCATATGTGGTCCAAATGTGGTCCATATGTGGTCCAAATGTGGCCCATATGTGGTCCAAATGTGGCCCATATGTGGTCCAAATGTGGTCCATATGTGGTCCAAATGTGGCCCATATGTGGTCCAAATGTAATCCAAATGTAGTTTAAATGTAGTCCTAAAACATGTGAAAACATCGATAAATATAAATTTGATAAGAAAACAACGAGTGCATGTTATCAAAATGTTTCAAGAACAGCCTTAAATTTACTTTACTAATAAATGTAGAGGACATTGAGTGGAAAATGAAATCCATCTTCCTGTGTGCAAAGGCTGGCAGGTTATGAAAGAACATGTTTCTGTCTTTAGGGCATGCTGATTGAGGGACCCCCAGGACCCCCCGGCCCAGCTGTGAGTACCTGACCTACACTGACGCCCAGACACTCACCTCTGATCAGTATTTAGTCTAAAAATTAAATATCCTTCATATGTTCCATATTAACCCTCTATGGGCGTGTGTTATTTAAACAAATGAGCTTTAAATAATAACACAAGCCTCTAACCAATCATATTGTACCATAAATATGTGACTTAAAATCTAACCAATAAAATGAAAGATTATTTAAAATCCTGATGTCATGTGATGCAACAAGGAAGGACAGGAGACACATGCATGAGTAGTGTCATGATACGTCAGTTTTTAAACTATAAAACACACATAAATCACCAATAAAAAAACATTACTAAATAGCCTAAAGTTGTATTTGTATTTTAGTCATTTCATATGAAGAAATGTACAAACCCTTCATTAAAACATTTAAAAAGTACAAAAAAAATATTACTTCATCAGAAAATAACGACAGTTTTTAAAGTGAGCACAGGACATTTATTTTCGGCCTTAATACACTTAAAATCAAAGGTCATTCATTTTTTCCTTAATAAGTTCCATAGAGGGTTAATATCTGACAGATTTGTGTGTTTACATCTGAAATTTAGTATATTCAAAGTACGTTGCCTGAGCATTTCATTGTCTACTTTGTTACTAATGCTGCATTCATAGATACAACTAGTATTCAGAGGATGTCTAATCTCACCCCCATTTTGTGTCTCAAGTTTCAACCCATTCTTGAATTAGAGCCAATAATGTGATTTTGACGTTTCTGCTAAATGTGACCTTGACCTTTGACCTTTTGACCTGTATATATGCATCAGTGTGTGTAATATTATAATAATATATCCAGTATTGATTATGTTATAGTGTAATTTGTCTATGTTTGACACACACAAACTGTGTTATACAAGTTAATTTTGCGACATGCCACCTTTGACCTCTAGAGGTCTCAAAACTATTGCTCATGGGTGATAACGGCAAGTATGAGAATTGTAGACTTCATCATTCTGTATCGTTTGGTACCAATCTGAAAGTTCTGTGACCCTCGGTTTTTGAGTTATAACCGATAATGTACATTTCACCTTTTAGTTAATTGTGACCTTGACCTTTGACCTTGACTCAAATGACATATTGCATCTGATGCTGTCATTCTGGTGGTTTACTGATCTAAACGTTGCCTTTTTTAGGGTCTTCCAGGTCCCTCAGGTCTCCAAGGACCCCCAGGCACTGCTGGAGATCCCGGTGACAGGGTGAGTCCATTATACCCAGATGACCTTTGACCTAAATATAGTTAATAGCAGTTGGGATGTTCATACTGTTGGGATGTTTACCTGTAAAGTGACAGAAAATCAACCCAGGGAGGAGGAGGAAAGTGTTATTTATAAAAACTACTACTTTGCTGTTTTATAAAAACTGTTGCAGAAGTTCAGAAAAAACACTATTTATATTTGACATTTTATTTTCTATTTTTTTTTATATATATTTGTTCTAAACACAACATGTTGTTTTCTTTTATGCTTGTTCATGTTGAATAAAATTACAAAATTACACATAATGATCATATTTTGAAGGTCAGACACAAACATGAATTATTTAGTGTTGAATTAAACTTTCTACCAGTTTATTAAATAATCCATTTGAATGACCTTGAAATATTCTCTTTTGTTAGTAATAAAGGTCTGAACATTTATTCAGGTTTTCAGCAGGTATTTCCTATAGAATTATATAATGATATATAAATATAAATGTCTTTATGTCAGTCTGCAGTAGAAACGTCTCAGTCTACATATACTTGTTAAGGTTATGTTCATTAGGACATCCTGGGTGTGAACAAAATGAACAGAATCATTTTAAACCTTGGCTTTATCGTATCTTCAGATCTATCTACTGAAAATGTCTGAAAAATTACACATATTTAATTAGATGACACCTAATTTGCATAATTAACAGAGGTGGTCAAAGTGCTCACATTCTGTACTTAAGTAGAAGTAGAAGTACAGCTACAGGTGAGAAAAAATTATTAATAATTATGGGATGAAAGGATAAAAAATGAGTTATGATATAGTCAGCCACAATTTCTGATTTATTATTTATTTTTCATACTGTCACATGATACATCTATTCTGAGAATGTAAAGAGTATAAAGTACATATATTTATATAAATGTAAAGAGTATAAAGTACAGATATTTATATTAATGTAAAGAGTATAAAGTACATATATTTATATAAATGTAAAGAGTATAAAGTACACACACACACACACACACACACACACACATATATATATATATATATATATATATATATATATATATATATATATATATATATATATATTTATATATATTTATTTATTTTATCATGTAAAATCCAACACATACGTGTTCAGTTCAGTCCTTGTACACACACTATAATATTATGGTATATACAGTATTCTGCTCCAGCTTGTGTGTGTAGCTGTTAACTCAGCAGATCAATAACAGAACTTGGTTCCACACTTGACTTGACTCTGTGTAAAACTGCAAACATACAGAATGTGTCTGTTACATTCATTACTTTAACACATTTACATGTCATTACACACTGGGATGAAAATAAATAAACTGCTAGCTCAATGCTAAATTGAATGGGGAAAATCCATTGATACGCTAACAATTAGCATTTTCCATTTAACTTGTGAATTCTATCGTCTTTTTATCCAACCACGAAGGTTAACATCAGAGACATTTTTGCTGTTAATTCTCACAATAACTGAACATAAAATACTTACAGGTGTACGTTTTCCTGTTCATACAAACAGAAGAAAAAAACATGTCCGTTCAGTTCCTTTTCTTAGATGTGAAGTACTAACCACGCATTACTGCACATAATCTGACCACGAGAGGGCGCCCTTTACCTGCGTTTAACAACATAATATCATGAAACACCACCAGAATGAATCCATACATTATAATAATATTATAATAATATTATAATAATAATAATGGATTAGATTTGTACAGTGCTTTTCAAGGCACCCAAAGCACTTTACATGAGTGAGCCATTATTCATTCACTCTCACATACTTGCTCTGGTGGTGGTAAACTACATATGTAGCCACAGATTCCTCTGACCACACCCACACATTCAGACTCCAGTATGAGTGACATAATGGAACATATTTACATAATGGAAATAATTTAACATTTGAACTTCTTTCTTTCTTTATTTTTTGTACATAACCGTGTTGTTCCACTGGTGCCCCCCCCCCACACACACACACACTTCTCTGTCCCACCCTGCATTAGTTTGTGCTCAGTGTGTTTGTGTGTGGTTTGTA
The DNA here is from genome assembly GCA_020466265.1 of Siphamia tubifer. NCBI lineage: Eukaryota > Metazoa > Chordata > Actinopteri > Kurtiformes > Apogonidae > Siphamia > Siphamia tubifer. Next base: position 1,595,870 of record CM035802.1, on the reverse strand, counting down.
TCTTATAGGGTCCTCCTGGTCGTCCTGGTCTGCCTGGTGCTGACGGTCTACCTGGACCTCCTGGTACCATGTTGATGCTACCTGTAAGTGTTCATACTCTTGATGACCTTTGACCTCTGTAAGCCTTTATACATGCAGGTGTTTTAATATTCCACAGTTTTAACACGTGTTTGGTTTTTATCAACGATGAGGTTTTTCTGTCAGTTTTATTCATTTTATCTTTTTTTTTTTATCTGTAATAATTGATCAGTAACATCATCGATAAGATATTATACAAAGTTAAGTTTGGAATATGTGTTTAGTTACTGTTATGTCCTAATTATGTTAATTATTTGCATCATAGTTATTATTGGTTTGATGTGAAACCAAGTAAATAAAGGTTTGACTTTTATTTTACTTTAAATAATTATGTAAACAGGAAACAACATGATTAAACAACAGTTTTTTTTTTAATATAATGTTCTTTCAAATGGACAGTTTAACAAGGACATCTTTCCTTCTTAAACTTGTTTAAGTTTAAGTATAAGAAGCTTGTTTTGTCCCAAGATCTGAGGTTTCAAAATAAATGTAACATTCTTTATAGTGGACAGGTTTGTTATTATTGTCATTACAATGTTTTTACATTACATTTCATTCATTCTTTGCATTATTGTTTTTTTTTTTAAATATAATGTTCTTTTGCAGTGGCTCCTATTTTCTTTTTTTGTGTCGTGTTGTGTACAGTGAACAGGTTTTTTCCTTATTTTTTAATGTAATATTTTTTGCAGTAGACAGTTTTTATTATTTCATTCACTTTAAAGGTTTTACTGTAAAAAGTCTTTTTTTTTTTTTTTTTTCTCTCCTGTAGTCCACTTAAAGGAAGACGTAAACATGTAAAGAGTAGGTTTTCACTAATACATAAAGAGACCATTTTATTAATTCAAGATGTTTTTTTTCCTTAATTCAAGCAAAAACAATAAAAAAAAAAAAACATCTGCGAAAATCATCTTGGTAAGATTTCTTGAAATATGAATTTCCAGATGTATTGTCTAAAAATAAAAATAAGTTCTTAAATCTGACCAAAAACAAATGCACCTGGTATGATTTTCTTTTTTTTTTTTTTTTTCAGATCTTTATTTTTAAACGTTGATCCATGTCAAACAAATGTGAATCACACACTGATCATCTTGGTCAGTATTTGACCAGTGACTAACATATGATACATTTGTTCTTTTAGGAAAACAAACAAAAACAGACAAAGCAGTGATAGAACAGTGGATGAACAGAACAGTAGTGATTTACAGGAAGGTTTACATTTACACAGGTGTACCTCAGGAGTCCAGGACATTACCATTATTTTTTATTATATATTTTATATAATGTTACTGACTATGGACAACTATTTATTTTTAAAAACTGCAATATTCTTTGCATTGGACCGTTATTATTTTAATATAATGTTCATTTACAGTGGAGAGTTTTTATTATTGTCATTACTATTTTATTTTATTTTAATTTTTTATGGAGTGTTCTTTACAGTGAATAGCTATTTTTCCTTATTTTTTAATATGTTGTTATTTGCAGAAAACAGTTTGGATTATTATTATTATTTATTGTATTTTTTATGTAATGTTCTTGGCTATAAACAACTACTTTATTTTATTTTATTTTTTATGGAGTGTGTTTGCAGTAGACGGTTTTTATTACTACTATTATTGTTTAATGTATTTTTATGTAATGTTCTTGGCCGTGGACAACTATTTTCTTTTATTTTTTAAAAGTATAATATCCCCTGCACTGGACAGATTTTAGATTTTTTTTTTTTTTTTTAAATTTAATATTCTTCACAGTGGATTTTTAAAATTTTTTTACTTACTTTAATTTCATAAAAAGATTATGGAGTGTTCTTTGCAGTGAACAACTATTTATTTTTGAACTATAATATTCTTTGCAGCAGACAGTTTTTATTATTGTCATTACTATTTCATTACATTTTTAAAAAAGTATTATGCAGTGTTCTTTACAGTGGACAGCTATATTTCCTTTTTTTAAAAAGTTATTTTCAGTAGACAGTTTTTATTCTTACCATTATATTTTTATTATATTCTTTTTGTATTGTTATTGGCGATTATTTTTTTAAACTGTCATATTCTTTACAGTGGACAACTTCTTTTTTTTAATAATCTTTTTAAAATATAATATTCTTTACAATGGACAACTAGTTTTGTTTTTAAATATAATGTTCTTTTGTAGTTGTTACTGTGGTGGTTACTATTTTATTTTATTTTACATTATATGCAATGTTCTTTGCAGTGTATTTTCTTGGTTCTGTTAAATCTTCAAATAAATCACCTCCACTCACTGTTTCACAGAAACAACTCAAATGTGTTTCCTTCTATTTACTGTAAATTCATTTTCTGCCGCAGTGTTTGATCATCTTCCTTTAAATCCACCGACACACGCTCCTTTCTGACACTTTAAACCAGAGGTGTCAAACATGAGGCCCGGGGGCCAAATCCGGCCCGCCTAAGGGACCAATCCGGCCCTTTGGATGAATTTATAAAATTATAAAAAAGATCTAAATCATTTTAGTTAATGATTTGTACATTTTAGTTAATCCTCTTTGTAAATGGTTTTTTTTTCATTTAGTGACACTAAATCAAAGTATAATTTCACCCAAAAAGAATCTCAATAATCAGAACAAATATGAAAAATTAGAAATGTCTTTAGAGAAGTACCGGTAACTACAATTTTCACAACATTCCACCTATTACTAAATATTTTGTGTATCTGTAGAGCCACTGCGATCTGTAACTTAGAATGTATATGTGTAAATGATAAACTAAAGCCTAATATTGTTTGTTTTCATGATGTTATTTTACGTTTTTCACTCTAACACAG
>CM035802.1:1577990-1587990 GCA_020466265.1 Siphamia tubifer | reverse complement strand
TACTTTTTTTTACTTTTACTTCAGTAAAGAAGTTTAATCAGTACTTGTACTACACCAGTAGCTGTACTTCTACTTAAGTACAGAAGTTTCTAAGAACAGTCTCCACTTTCCTAAAAACCATAATGATCTAAGATGATGTGAGGAAAAAGTCAAACCCTCTCTGAGGCGTTTATCTGCCCTGAATGTTTCTTCTTTTAAATTGTTTACATACTGGTTTTCAGACACTCTTGCTATTTTACGATACTGTAATGTCTGTAATTACAAAACCACCATCTGTCAACCCATACTCATCCACTGCTGGATGACAGTATGTGCTGTATTTAACACTCCTGGTCCTTCATGAACCTCTTCAGTCCAGAACATGTGACTTCCTGAACATCCAGTCACACACCAGTGGAACCTATCATCTCATCAAACTTTTTCAAATAGATATATATATATATATGTATATATGTATATATGTGTATATACAGAAGTCAATTGGTACAGTTTTCTCCATATAAATATATATATATTTTGTCACATGTATATTGTATTCTATAACACGGTCCCTTAAAGTCTGTTAAATTAATAATTTATGGTATTATTACATATTCTAATAGGTGTTAACAGTCAATATCCATACATATATAATGCTACCAAATTGTTCTATTTATATTTAATTTATGAAAGCATAAAAAAATTAAAAAAAATCAGTCAGATGTTGTATATTAAAATATGGTCCCTAAAAGGTTGTTAAATCAGAAGGTGATGGTTACTCTCTCCACACACACATCTTCTAAGAACAGTTATTATTCATTTATCTACACATATATAATGCCACCAAATGAGTACATTTTGTTTTCATATAAAAGCACATGTTCTGTCACATGTATATATTTTATTCTATAACATGGTCCCTAAAAGTCTGTTAAATTAAGAATTGATGATATCATTTCACTCATATTCTAGTAGGTGTTAAGAGTCATTATCCATCCATATATAATGCTACCAAATTTTTCTATTTCTATTTAATTTATGAAAGCATAAAAAAGTTAAAAAAAAATCAGTCAGATGTTATATATTAAAATATGGTCCCTAAAAGGTTGTTAAATCAGAAGGTGATGGTACTATCTCCACATACATCTTCGAAAAGGTGTGAACAGGTGGTCACAGTACTCACATTCTGTACTTAAGTAGAAGTACAGCTACTGGTGTGAAAAAATACTTTGGTAAAAGTAGAAGTACTGATTCAACTGCTTTACTGAAGTAAAAGTAAAAAAGTACAACTTCTGAAATATAATAAAGTGAAGTTTTTTTCCTATGGATGAAATAATACATATTTAAGCAGGAAAAGCCAGAAAGTTGTCTAAAATATTCAAAAATAAAGCCTTTAAATGTGAGTTAGTGTGTAGTTGGTGTGTTTTATTAGGTCCAGGTACTGACTTTAGTGCCTATGAACATTTATGGAAAAATTAAAAAGTCATTAATAGGAGATTTAAAAAAAAAAAAAAAAGCATAATTATGAGATTAAAAAAATCTAAATCATGAGATGAAAAGTCAAAATGATGACAGTAAGTCACAATTTCTTGATTTACAACTTATTTTTCATCCTGTTACATTTGTCTAGTTTGGAAATTTAAAGAGTATTCTGAGAATTTAAAGAGTATAAAGTACATATATTTATATAAATATAAAGAGTATAAAGTACATATATTTATATAAATATAAAGAGTATAAAGTACATATATTTATATAAATATAAAGAGTATAAAGTACATATATTTATATAAATGTAAAGAGTATAAAGTACAAATATTTATATAAATGTAAAGAGTATAAAGTACATATATTTATATAAATATAAAGAGTATAAAGTACATATATTTATATAAATATAAAGAGTATAAAGTACATATATTTATATAAATGTAAAGAGTATAAAGTACATATATATATATATATATATATATATATATATATATATATATATATATATGTGTGTGTGTGTAAATGATCAAAAATAGTCCCTTTCATGATCAAAGGGTTAATGAAAACAACAGCAGGACCCCCCCACCCCCTCCTCCCTCCATGTCCCCATAAGCACATCCAGGCTGTACCCATCTGCAGCTAAAGGTCGCCCTCTGCTGTCCACTTCCTGCCGTTGCCCCTCCCATCCTCACCTCCACCTGCATTCCTCACACTGTGACCAAAGCTCACTCTCTCTGCCCCCCCCCCCCCTTTAGGGTCTACCTGGCTCTACTGGACTCAAAGGTGAAGGTGGAGACCCCGGTCCTCAGGTGAGTCATGACTCCCACCTCTGGAGTTAAGCCCCCCCACCCACCCACCTGGTTAGTAATCCATCCTCATGTGCCCCCCCCCCTCTCTGCAGGGTCCCCGTGGTATCCAAGGACCCTCAGGACCAACTGGAAAAGCTGGAAAAAGGGTGAGTGTGTGAACCCGACGACCCCAGTTTTTCCCTCCCAGTGTGTTGTTGTTGTTGTTGTTGTTGTTGTTGTTGTTGTTGTTGTTGTTGTTGTTGTTGTGTACATGTGCGGTTGTTTGTACTTCCTGTTGTCGTATTTTCAGCCCAACACATAATGAAGTGATATGAGTTTAAACCCTGGGATCAATGTCCACATCTGTGTTTAATCTGTCTGAAAATGCCAAAACGGGGACGTGGGTTAGCCGCTTCGCTAACGCCAAAAACCACTTGACCTCATTGGACACTAATACACGTAACTCGGCCATGAACAAATTAGTAGCGTCCTTTACCCGGTTTAATCCCCCCAGTGAATTATTTTTAGCATTTATAGCTTTAGAAAAGTCTGTAACTGTGTCAGAACTGATGGAAGTGAAGAAGAACAGAGAGAAACAAGTGGTTTAGAAAAAACTCAAACTGCTGGAACGATATTATAATAATACTAGTTAGAAATTCTTTATTCATTCAATTTATTTTTTTTCCATATTATTTATTATTTTGTAAATATTTGTTGGAGGGCTAATTAACATCCTTTACCCGTTTTAAATCCACAAATGAATTATTTTTTATAATTTCCAGGTTTGATGGCTTTAGAAAAGTCTTGAACCTTTTAACATCTGATGAAAGTGAAGAACAGAGAGAAACAAGTGTCAAAAAAACAACTGGTTTAGAAAAAGAGCAGTGTTATTAAAATGGAAGTTAACTGTTACCATGGTAACACCGCACAGAATGTACTTAGTTTCTATTGTTTGTATGATGTTTAGGTTTTGGTTTGTTCATTTGAATATTTAAAACATTCAAATGTTCAGTTATTTGATGATGAGAATGTGGGTGGAATTAAATTAAGAAAGTTTTTCTTCTTTTCACAATTTCACAAATATGCGGCAACAAGGAAGCAGATGTGGACCTAGCATTGAAGTTTTATTAATTTATTCATTCATTTACACTTAAAAATGACTGAATAAAACGTCGATGCTAGGTCCACATCTGCTTCCCTGTTGCCGCATATTTGTGAAATTTTGGAACAAATTTATGTTACACATTTTTTTGTTCATACTTCAATACACAGAATGTTTTTTTTTCTGTCACAATAAATGGAATAAAAATAACCAAAAAGAGCAAAAATAATTTTAACCAAATCATTGGGATGTGAAATTTTGTGGGACAAGTTGTGTAAGAGTTTGTTGCATCAGTGTGGGACTTTTATTTTATTTTTATTTTCTTTAATGCTAATAGAGTTTCTTCCCCCACAAAAATACTAGCAAATTATATTGTTTTAGCATGGGGTTTTTTTTGTATTGTTTTTGCATTTAATATTCATGATAATAATGATAATTAATAGCCACACATAAAAAAGTTAAATTATTTCTAAAAATAAAGATGTAAAATAATGAGCAAAAAAGACATTTTCTGACATTTTTTTTTTTACTGAAAAAGGAAACATGAAAACACTTAAATGACAGTTTTAAAAATGTTAAACTTGGCCATTTCAGTATTTTATTTTATTAAATGTTCATTTATTTATTTTAGCTCTGGTGCTTTATTTTTGTTGGTTTATTGCTTGATCCAATCCAGTTAATTTTTATTCATGAGCACACATTTAAATGAACATAAATGTTTACAAAGTGCTGCACAGTAAAATAAATGTAAGAAAAACATAATAAAAAGATAGAAATACTAAGATAAGAAAAACAACGGAACACAATAAATATGTACATAAATAGACTGTCAGTAAAAATAAATAAGTCTGTACTAGTTTTCTAAAATTTTCTCCGACATTCTTTTTATTTAATCAAGAAATAATTTATTTTTCCTTACAATTAAAGACCATGAACTAACAACGTACAAGTGTCGACCCACAGGACACAGCGTCACATAGTGTTAATATAACACTTAAAGAGTTTATTTAACACCACCTCAGTGAACATATGGTCCCTATCTACAGAGTGTCAAATTTACACTGAACCTAGAGTTACATTTCCAGAGTTAATAGTTTATAGTTATTAGTGTCAGTCAAGTTTTACACTATGTGAGAAGTAACACCCATAGTGTTATTCACATTCAACACTGAAGAGTTTAGTGTTAAGAAATAACTTTTCCAGTGTTAAATCTACTTAACACTGCATGTCGTTAAATAAATTACTCCAAAGAGTGTTGATTTTTAACTATTTCAAAACACGACATAACTTGATTCTTTTACAGATTCAGTTTGAATGAAAAAACAACAGCAACAATTTATTATTTTTATTTCCAATGTTCAACATCTCACTTAGTTTGAGGGCAGAGGTTTGTGGGCGGGAGTCATTATTTTTTTAACACTGAAAGGCATCTCACTCTTATCAATATTGAATTAACTCTGAGAGAATCAGTTTACTTTAACACTGAATATATGACACTAACAGTGTAAAACCTCTGTTAATTCTAATTATTTTTACCAACACTGGAAGTTATCTGGTTAAATTTGACTCTGTCTGTTGTTGGAATAACTCTGAAAGAATTTAAATACTTTGACTCTGCATTTTTTACATTGGCAGAGTTACTGTGTGTTTCCATCTGAAGGTTAATTAGTAAAAATAAAAATAAAGCATCTTCCTCCAGGTCTTTTACTGCGTTTCTATGTAAATTTGTCATAAAAATGTGAACACTTTCCTTCTATGTGTTGTTTCAAAGGGTCGCGCTGGAGCAGATGGAGCCCGAGGGATGCCTGGAGAGCCCGGTGGCAAGGTATAAAATCTACCATTACTGCACTTTTTCATGTTCATGTCACTTCCTAGAGGGGTTTTTATCGTTGTTCTGTGTGCGATGACATCAGCTGTTGTGTTTTCTTAAAGGGTGACCGAGGTTTTGATGGACTTCCTGGACTTCCTGGAGAGAAGGGACACAGGGTGAGTACGACTTTACCACACTCTTCACCATCTTCCCGCAATTTCCTTTGAGATGAACTCAGAATAATCCAATTTTAACCAACAAAAGAGCATTTGTGCCTCATAAAATAAAATTAAATACCTGGAAAACCTGGGAAATCATTGACCAATTTTTCAGTCATGGAAAACATATATGTAGAATGGGGGGGGGGGGGGGGTGTCAAATGTCCTTGAAACAGTGAAATTATCCTGAAAAATGATTTATCCTCCCCATATTTTGTGAACTTGTGTCTAAACTGACGTGAAACAAAGGAAATTGTTGTGATTTATTGAAAATATAGTAATATTTTTTATAGAAAACAATACAATAAGACCTGTCAAATAATTACCATTTTTAATCAGATTAATCACAGGGTTGCTTTGATTAATCAACATCAAAACACAATTGACTGTTCTGTTCTGTTTGATTTTGTTTGATTTTTTTTACTCAAATACACTAAGAAACACATAAATGCAGAGAAAAACATACACGAAACATGCTAAGATCCACTAACAATCACAAAAAAATGAAAAAACAGACAAAAAAAGCACTGAAAGTTCAAAACATATTTAACAACTCTTCTATAATATGGAAAAAAAAACAAAAAATATGATAAAATATGCAAAACATCTGAAAAAATATGAATATATATATGAAATTAACATGTTTGTTCAAAGATTTTGACAGTTTCAACAAAATAACTTTTCTATTTAATTGCATTTCACTCAGTACTAAACTTATGTTTGGCTGTGGTTCCATGTATGGGATCATAATGTGGTGGAGACGCTTTAATTCTAACGTGATGAGTGAATACGGTAAAAACAAGAACAACTGAACAAGAAAACACTGAAACCACACGTCTGATATGAAATCCTGCAACTTTAAAATATATAAATATAATAATAATTATAATTCAAACCTTTATTAATGTGTTCTATGCAATTTCATTTTTATTATGAGGAAAAGTTCATGTTAAATCACACAAAATAAATAATAATTATAGAGCAAAACACAACCAAGTAATGCATAAAATACCTAAAATATACCACACTGGATTATAAGATGCACTGTCAATGCATGGTTGGTTTTATATTTGTTTTCACATATACTGGACGATAAAGTGCATTAAGTCAGATCAGTCAAACTTTATTAAACACCTTCACAATAATTCTTTACATTACATTCATTGCTTTAACACATTTACATGTCATTACACACTGAAATGAAAATAAATAAACTGCTAGCTCAATGCTAAATTGAATGTGGAAATCCATAGACATGCTATCAATTAGCATTTTCTGGTTAACTTATGAATTCTATGGCCTTTTTATCCAACAACAAAGGTTCACATCAGAGACATTTCTGCTGTTAATTCTCACAATAACTGAAACTAAAATACTTACAGGTTACTGCACTTAACCAGTAGAGGGTGCCCTTTACCTGCTTTTAACAACATAATGTCACTGAACAGGGCGGCTGTGGCTCAGTTGGTAGAGCAGGTCGTCCAATGATCATAGGGTTGGCGGTAAATGGTAAATGTTCTGCATTTATATAGTTCTTTTCCACCTTCATGGTTCAAAGCGCTTTACATTAGCCTCTCATTCACACACACACTCATACACCAGTAGGTTTCTAAGGTCAAAGGTCAGTCCTACTGGGGGCCTAAGTCAGGGTTCAGTGTCTTGCCCAAGGACACTTCGACATGTGGACAGCCAGAGCCGGGACGCGAACCGCCAACCTCTCGGTCATTGGGCGACCCACTCTACCAACTGAACCACAGCCGTGGTTCATGTCCTGGATCTGTCTGTCCACATGTCCAAGTGTCCAAGGGCAAAGACACTGAACCCTGACGTAGTCTCCCAGTAGGGTTGTCAAAAAAATCGATTTTAGATACTAAATCGATATTGACCCTTGGTATCTAATTAGATACTTAGTTGCTGGAAAATCGATTTTTGTTTTTATGGCGCGTCGCCGCTTTTTTGTAGCGGGTAACGTTAAGAATTGTAAACAGGCATCAACGCGGTCAGCTCTGGCACAGCCGTAATGCCGGCGTGTAAGTTAAAGTCTCTTTTTTTCTCCAGCTGCCTCTGACAGCACACGGGATGACGCCAGTGCGACCACAGACCTATACACTATTTCTATAGGTCTGTGATTGGACCATCCCATGTAACTTTGCTTTTAAAGGCCTCCATATAGTCGAACGTTTATGCGCGTGGGCGGCAGCCAGGCGGTAGCGCATAGTATCACGTTACCACCACGGAGGCCACCGTGAGCATGTCAGCCTATCATTTTTGACGTGCGCGCTGCTAGTCCCGTATGGCAAGCCAAAGTGTTCACATAGCCACGCGTTGTCTTTATTATATCACGCGTTACAGAACACGTTCTAGCACGCGCGCTGGCGCGCTATCACGCGTTACAGGACGCGCTCTGGTACGCGCACTGGCGCGCACAATGGCACGCATTCTAGAACACGTTCTGTAACGCGTGATATAATAAAGACAACGCGTGGCTATGTGAACATTTTGGCTTGCCATAGTCCCGCAAGGGGTCCGCGGTGGTCACATGATGCAATACGCTGCCGCCCGCGCACATAATGCTCGACCATAAAGAGTCTTGCAGTTAGCACTGCAGAAGGGCTTGAACAAAAAGATAGACCTACCTTAACTTACCAAGAGATAGACATGCATTTATTCTGCACCCGCACTCACTACCTTTTTTTAACAGTCCATGGAGGACATTTTAAAAGGAATCCCTCACATCTCCAGTATCGAAATTAGTATCGAGTATTATCCTTAGTATCGGTATCGAGTCGGAAATTTTAGTATCGTGACAACCCTATCTCCCAGTAGGACTGACAGAACCTTAGAAACATGTGTGTGAATGGGTGAACGTGAGGCTAATGTAAAGAGCTTTGAACCATGAAGGTGGAACAGAACTATAGAAGTACAACCAGAATGAATCCACACAGTGGCTTATAAGGCTCACAGTCATAGACTTTTAAGTATGCCTTTTAGTCAAATATATGGTATTCTGCAATTTTGAAATGTATTGTGAAGATATTTTCCATTTTGTTAGTTAATATTAGTATGTTTTATGTAATTTTGTCTTTATTATGGGGAAAGGTGCATGTTAAATTAGCCAAGATAAAAAATAATTATAGAGAAAAATGCATGTCCAATGGAGACTGCTAAATACTATCCTAAGCAAAGTTTATATTTATATATATATATATATATATATATATATATATATAGTACGAGTGTGACAAATAGAATTACATACAATGAGAAATAACTGAAAATAATGTACAATAATAGAGCAAATACAATCAAGTTATAGATCACCTACTTATCTACCTATAATTTTAATATATTGTGCTATATTGTGAAAGAGGCCAATGTTTGTTGAATTTATAAACATACATGCCCCCAAATCCACCCAAAAATGCGATAATTTCACTTCCTTTGCATGAAAACATGGCCAGACATGGCCACAAATTATGTCAAGACTAAATTGTGCAAATATAAATACATAGGTAGTAGTAAAAGTATGACAAAAATCAAACTGTATTGCGAGGCTAAACCAGACATTTCCGTGAAGAAAACAGAATCTATCCGTCATTAAAATATGACACGTGTAAACATCAAAATCACTGAATAAAAATGTCTTTTTGTTGTTTCTCTCTGTCCTTCTCAGGGCGAGCCAGGGCCAATGGGACCCCAAGGAGTCCCCGGAGAGGACGGTCAGAGAGTAAGTACATCCTGTTAGAGTTGAACGCAGTGGTGAAGCTCTGACAGATTACAATTACATCAGCTGGGGTCCGGCAGCTCTGCCCTGGGGCGATGGTGGAGACACTGGTGGGGGGGTGGAGGTGCTCAAGTGCTCAGGAGAGTAGGCGCTTAACCTTTCCTCCACCAAACCAACCACCTCCTGCCTCCGCCCTCGGGCTGTTAATGGCTTTTAACCAGGTTTTGTAGCTAAAGTGTGGAAATAAGCTGTGACTGTCAAGTGCACTTAGACTTTCACAATAACACCTACTGTGCACTTTTACCAAAGTTATGTTTCACAGGTAAGTCTAATAAGTTAAATTATGCAACTTTTAACATTATTTTTCCAGTAAAAGTTGTAAAAATAACCAGTTTAATCTTAAAATTTGTGCAAATGCAGTGAATGTGTATGCCCCAGAATCCCCCGTTTTTTCAGATGATGCCCTTTATATATATTTACCCTTTTCAAAATAATATATAGCAGTAAAAAGGTGACAAAATAAAGTTACATACAATGATAAATGACTCAAAATAATGTATAATAGTAGAGCAAAACATAACCAAGTCATGCATTAAATCAGGGCCCACATTCAGCCTGGTTTAAACTGAAGTGGGTCAAACTAGTAAAATAATAGAATAATGACATATTTAACAAGAAGTAACTGTAATTTTAACAACATATCATTTCCACATGACCTACAAACACACTAAACTCTTAGTAACAGAAGCAGGAAATGGTTCAGATTGTGATGAATTTTCTTTAAACATTTCAGGTTTTTTATATTTGTTCAGTTCATTCACATTTTATTTTCGCAGGATAGTTTGTTATTTTTTTGGACTAAAGCAAATAAAGCATTTGAAAATGTTA
>CM035802.1:1530490-1572990 GCA_020466265.1 Siphamia tubifer | reverse complement strand
ATCTGAGACCTGCAGGACAGTATTCCTCCAGGACATGATCACAAAAAGACTGATTTGACAGCCCTGACCTCTGACCTCTGGGAAGATCAGACAGAACATGAGTAATAATCTATAAGGTTTTGGCAGCGTTTTCTGGACCATGTGGCTCGAATGAAGACCTTGTTCAGGGAGTGTTCCAGAACATCATGTACTGTTTTATTTGACTTCAAAATCTTTTTTTTTCCTTTTTGTTTATGAATGTCTTTTCTGCTTTGTATTGTTTTGGAAAAACAAAAATAATGAACAACAAACAACAAATAGTGAATCATTCAGGGCATGAAACTATAAATTATTACCTAAGATTTGCTTCAGTGGTCATTGAGAAATGTCAGTGCTGTCGCTCCATTTTTTCTAAGAAAAAGAAAGAAAGAAAAAGTCTGTTGTTTTCACATATACAAACTAAGTTTGGGTGAAATGTTTATTTTAGCGATTCATTTCAGTTTTTTATTGTGGCCGAGTTAAAATACAAAAAACTCGAGTTAGTTTTTTTCCTCTTCTTCCTTGGAAACTCGGGAAGTCTTATTGTGGATTACCTGTTTGTTCATTCAATACTATATAAAAAGGCCCCGCCCCCCTCTGGACTTGTACTCACTGGCCCCACCCACTGTACCTGTACCCACTGGTCCAACTCCCGTTCCTGTACCAACTGGCCCCGCCCCCCTGGACCTACATACAGTTAGTTAAGTGTCTGGCATCAGTAGAAAAAGTCCTTTAACAGATATGAACAGTTTTACTGAAGGTTCAAGGTTTAACATCTACAGCCTGACAACTGAAAACACTGTTGTGTTAAAGGTCAAAGGTCAAACTGTGGACAGTCACATGTTCATCTGTCTGTGTGAATTGTAAATACATTAAACTAGTGAGTAAATTCATAATATCGTACCTCTGGGTCTTTACGTTGTTTTGATAATTACAGCAGTAATTGAAAAAGTCGGATGAATGCGACATGGCCGTTCAGACTGAAGTCACCAGTGATGCGCGGGTCGATGTATAAACGACCCGCAACTAATGACCCTGACCGCAATGAATGTATTTGAAAAGAACAGACCCGACCCACTTCTCGACCCGCATTTAAAAAATTTAATCAATGGTCTTTATGAACATCAAATGACCTTACTCACATACCTGCATTTATTTCCGTGTTTAAACCCGATGTCATTGGGGTCGGCAACCTGTAATATCCGCTCACTTCGGGTCAGCCCACACATCACTGGAAATCACACTGAAAAATATTGGATGCATATGGGATTTAGTACCACATATGGAAGTGGCCTGATTTAAAAAAAAATCTGATTCATGCCATTCAGACTGTCTTTAACAGGTCAGACACAGGTCAAAGGTCAGATACAGGTCAAATGGAAGCAAAAAGTCAGATTTGGGAACATTTAGCTGCTATCTGAAGATATTCTGACAATGCCTAATCTCACCCATCTCACCTTTCTGCTAAACACGACCTTGACATTTGACCTTTTGCAATATTGATAATTTTGTTTTATGTATATATGCATCAGGGGGCGTGTAATATTATGATAATATATCCAGTATTGATTAAGTTATAGTGTGATATGTCTATGTTTGACACACACAAACAGTGTTACACTAGTTAATTTTGCGATATGTCACCTTTGACCTCTAGACATCTCAAAAAATATTGGTGGTAGGTGATAAGACCAATTATAGGAATTGTATAAATCTTCATTCCGCATCGTTTGGTACCAATCTGAAAGTTCTGTGACCCACTTGAGTTCTTGAGTTATAACCGGTAAAGTGATTTTGACCTTTTAGTTCATTGTGACCTTCACCTTTGACCTTTACTCAAATGGATGATGCACATTGGCTATATGTATATGTCCATGTAATTTCATGGTGATATCTTAAGTATTCATTGAGTTATACCATGATATGTCTCTGCGAACACACAGACGCACACACACACACACACACACACACACACACACACACACACACACACACACACACAAGGTGATTACAATAATTTCGCCCAAGATTGGTTGGGCGAGATTAAATATGAATTTATTGTCAGGATGGGATGTGCAGTGCGACACTGCCCCATCTGGTGGAAAGTATCAGATCCTTTTCCAGCCTCAGCGTCACTGGTCCAGTGTTGGAGGCGTGGCCTAAAGCCAGTCCTGTTACATCTTTCATCTGGGCTGAACATGAACATCACCTTAAACCACTGGATCTCAGTAAAAGCAGACGTATGCTCTGACACACCTGATAAATAAGACTAACATGTAGATAAAAGAGGTGACACATATTAACCCTTAAAGACCCAAACATTCAACACTGACCTCAGATTAATTAATTAATTTATCAGATAAACATGGAGTTTGATAAATAACAGTGGTTGTTTACACATATTTAGCTGAAAAAAGTCACTTTTTTCCTCATTTGAAACAATATCCTTCAAGCTTTTTCAACCCGTGAAGAACCACTGCTACTTTTGTGGCAGTTCTAAGATATTTATTTTCCTTTTTAAATGATTTTTCACCATTTATTGCAATATTATCATCCTCATTTAGCATTGTTTACTGTATTATTATATTTTACCAAATATTGAATCCATTAAGACTCAATGCTACTTTACTGACAGTTTCCAAATAAGATTTTCTCATTATTTAACATTTCTAAAGTGAATTATTACCATTTATTGCAATATTATCTTCCTTATTTTGCATCTTTCATTGAAAATCTTTTTTCCCCACATTTAATTCACCAACTATGAAGATGTTCATTAAAACACAAATTAAAGTTGAGATATTTTTTATATCAGAAACTGAGAAAACTGAAGGAAAAGTGCCTTTTTTCAACAAATATATCATTAAGTAAGTGTTTCCATCCACTGTTATTGATCCAACTCCATGGGTTTTAACGGTGAATTGACGCTGTAGAAGACAATGGTGTTTCCATGGTAACTATGGAGCCTCTGACCTATCTATACAATAATAGTCCAGTATAACATCACGGACACAGACAGAGACATTTAGTTCAATATATTCACAAACACTACCTAGAACTCATTTTATAGCAAGTTCCAACATCATTTATTGCCTGAATTTAACATTATTTAAGTGATTTATCACAATTTATTCTAATATTATTGTCTGTATTTTGTTTAGATTTTTTTTAGAAAACTGAGTAAAAAGTGACTCATTTGGCTAAAAATATAATTAAATGAATACAAAAACAAACGCCCAAATCCATGGGTTTTACTGGTGAATTGACATTGTACATGATGGTGTTTCCATGGTAACTATGGAGCCACTGAATGTCCAAATAACCATGAAAAGGTGAAAACTGCATTTTATACTAATTATTTATATGTATCGATAGAATTAATGGATCAACAGTTTTGCTGGTGGATGGTGGGATAAATATATTGGTTAATTATAAAAAAAATTATTATTTTTTATAAAAAAAAATACAAAATACAGTTATATAATTATATAATAATAAATGTAAATTACTTGGGAAGTTGTGATAAATGTAGTTTTGGGTCTTTATGGGTTAAATATAACTAATAATATCTAAAAACAACTGTGACTTTTCAATTAATTTAATCTCCGACAATAGTCCGTCTAAAGTTGTAAAAGGCTGTAGTGTTTGATCACAGTGTTCAACACTTCCAACTGTGAGAGCGGATTTATAATTTAAGTGCAAGTAGACGTAGAGTTGACAGTTGACAGCCTCCTTGTTTTATTCTCTTCCCAGGGACCACAAGGAGAACCAGGCCCACCCGGTCAGCAGGGAATCCCTGGAACACAGGTGAGCAAATCAATCACACCTGTCACTCTACCTCTCATGTGGAAAACAAAGACAAAGTGCACACACACACCCACACACACACACACACACCCACACACACACACACACACACACACACACACACACACACACACACACACACACACACACACACACACCCACACACACACACACACACACACACCCACACACACACACACCCACACACACACACACACACACACACACACCCACACACACACACACCCACACACACACACACCCACACACACACACACACACACCCACACACACACACACACACACACACACACACACCCACACACACACACACCCACACACACACACACCCACACACACACACACACACACCCACACACACACACACACACACACACACACACACACACACACACACACACACACACACACACCCACACCCACACACACACACACACACACACACACACACACACACACACACACACACACACACACACCCACACACACACACACCCACACACACACACACACACACACACACACCCACACACACACACACACACACACCCACACACACACACACCCACACACACACACACACACACCCACACACACACACACACACACACACACACACACACACACACACACCCACACACACACACACACACACACACACACACACACACACACACACACACTCACTAGTTTGTTATAGTCACTTTTAGGGAAAGTATCCATTGAGTAGTGAGAGTAAAGACACCAGCTTTTGTTTAAAATATAAATAAATAAAATTAATTAAATCAAGTTTAATTTAATAATTGAAATATATATATATATATATATATATATGATAAAAAATACTAAGATTAAACATAATAAAAAATAAATAGACTGTCCACATCTTTAAACCTTTGAAAAAAACATGTATCACTTTGCACCTGTTTCCCTCATGCGTTATGGGGACTTCCAGAAAAAAAACAAGTATTTATGGAGTCACATCATTGGCATGAATTTGCATACTTTATACAGATTCATATTTTACTAGTGAGGACCTACGTTTATATTTAACCCTCATGGGGACCTGAATTTTTGTCCCCATGGTGTGACTATGTAAACAGATCAATGTCCCCATAAAGATAGGACTGTAAGCCCACACACACATATGTAATGTAATGTCTTGGGTCAGAGTTGATTTAGTGCTGGATGTTATTTGTGGCACAAACAGCTCATAGAACAAACAGCTGCTGCTGAGAACATTGACTTTTTGACAGTTTACGACCTCAGGGCTGCGTTTGATTCATACCAGCTGTTCTGCACCAGCGTTAATGTTATTTATCATTCACAGCGTTACACACACACCGTTGTTTTTCACTTATGTTCCAGGTAAAACAAACACTGTCATGGTATCACACCACTGACATTTTATTAACATGCAAAAAACAAGTAAAATTAAATAAATAATTAAAATTCCAATATATTTTTGCTTTAATTAAACAAAAAAAATTTGCGTATTGTATAAATATCTGTTGTTTTACCTGATTGACAAGTTCCTCTTTAGGTGATTCTGTCTGATTTAAGAGTGATGAGATATTTTTACAAGAAATGAGTAAAATACCCTTGGTCAGATTTATATTTTTCAACAGTGTAGACCGTCACACTATCACATCGACAACATTTTCATTTCACTGTCAAAATGTCTTGGTAAAAAGAAAAAGAAAAATTCAAGATATTTTCTTGCTTTCATTAAGCAAAAAAAAAAGTCCAATTTATGTTGTTATGACTTTTTACAGATCTATTGTTGAAAAATCAGTTCTTATATCTCAGTTTGACCCATTTGTTTTAAGTGATTCTGTCTTATTTCAAGTGTGATGAGATATTTTTACTAGAAAAAATACACTTGGTAGATTTAGATTTTTTCTAGTATAGACGAGCTTTTCCACAAAAATTGAATCAACCTGAAATATCTGAAGAGAATTAAGTGTAATTGTACAAATATTCTGCCCGTGATTAAATGTTTTGTGTATTTGTAGATCCACTATGATCTGTTCACTGAAAAAAATATACATTTTACCAAGTGTCTTTTTCTCATTTCTAGTCAAATATGTGTTACTTGGTACAACAAACCCCGCCCCCCTCACACACATTTTGATACTTTATTGATCCCTTACAGGAAATGACTTGGTTCCTACTGCAGTAGTTTTCCCTCCACACGAACCAAACAAGAATTCCATGGAAATCACGAACACAAATGCAGCACATATAATCAAATGTCGTAGACTAGGGCATCAACAGAAACGTTGATTCCCGTACCATAGTACGATGCATGACAAGTCTGACTGTCTCATGTGTAGAAATACTTCACATTAGATGGAAAAAAAATGGCACGGCCATCTGAAGAGGCATCCGCTCTTTTTTTTTCAAACATGATGTAGACGGTGTGGTGTGCGTCTTTAAATTAACATAAAAAGCGAGGACACAGGACAGACATCTGGACAGTCCAGTTTTAGAGCCATGGGTCCAGACCAAATGGGGACATATGTTCACCTAATGATGATGTTCAGTTAAATTTAACAGAGAACTCTTTGCTAACGTTAGCCTTTGTTTTGTTGAGGTTAAAATGTTGATGCTTGTGTCTTGTCAGTGGACGTTGTTACAAGTTGCTCATTGCAGGACACACGTGTGTCCGTGTTGTTGCTTCGCTGATAATGCGATGATGTCATCATGACCCGTCGACTTTATTGACGGATAAGTCGACTTGACAAAACCTGAAGTCGTTAATGCCCTACTGTAAACACAGAACACCTGGAAAACCCTGGTGGGAATTTTTGATATGATTCTGGTGTTCTGTCAAAATGGGCAGCCCCGTCAAAATGAGCTACCATCCGCCAAAATTTACAATAATTTCTACAAATCCACATTATTCTGTCAAAATATGTTACTTTGTATTTGGAAACGTTACTATTTGTATATAATGCTCCCATTATTGGTACACTTTTTTATTATTTTATTTTTCGAATATTGTATTTAGATTTAGTTACTCAAAAGGTAGTCTATTGTTTGTGTCTGTTGAACTAACATTAACAATAACACCCAGACAACTCATGTGCATAACGTTCATATACAAAATTTACTTAAAACTTACTAATGACAATATCCAATCTATCGTACACATGTGATTGTTTCTATGATTACTGGTCAAAGGTACGATAAAATAAATATACTTTCAAAGTATTACTTATGTCCAAGTCAATTTCACATCTGGCTGAGGATGACTGAGCTTTTACTGTGAAAACACTTGGTGGTCATATACAGTACATGCTCAGAAGCACTTGGGAGCGTTTGGGACTGGGTCACAAAAACATACAGAAGAATTAGGGTTCGGGCGCAGACACAGATTGGAATTTTTTATTTGTATTTTTTTGGTGGTGGTGGTGGGGGGGGTTATTTCTATATGTAGAGTAAAGTCATTGAAAGAGTTTGTGTGTAAAATGCAGAACGTCATCAGTTCCTCTCCTGTGTTTGGACCTTGAGGGGACTGTAGTGGGACAGGTAGAGGAAAACCTTGGACAGCTGCGTCCTCGGCCCATGGAGGACGGATTTAGGTCAGGGGAGAAAAAACTGATTAAATGGTTAATTTGGGACCAACTTAATTTAGTTGGAAGTGTCCCCAGTATGACTCCACACAGAAAGGATCCTCCACAGTGCTTCCATTTTACACAGTGACAAACCCAAACACATCCACAGCCTGTCCCACCATGAAACCCAGCTTTATTCGATTCCACAGCTCACACTGTGTCCACAGCTAATATTAATTTTTAAACTTGTTTTCACAGAGGTATGTTGTCATTTTAAAGTGATATTCTTTATATAAATTCCTGCCTTTTTTTCCTCCCAGGAGACATAAGAACCCCCCCCCCCTCTCCAAAAAAACCCCCAAACCAAAACATAAACACATTCGTACATATAGAGGTTTTGTTTTTTCTTCACATATTTTTGGGGGGTTATCTTGGTACGAGGGTCATTCCATTTGAAAGCATCTTATTCATGTCAGAATTCCTGCCTCACCTGTCGGAGCCTTTGATTACACACATATAAAAACACACTGACACATGTCGGATCGTTTCCAAATGTGTATTTAGAGCTGTAGGTAACCGACATGCTAATGGTAATACCCCCCCACCCCACACACCCCACACACACACACACACACACACACCAGCCCAACATTCCTTCACTTCACTCCGTTATTTACAACTCCAACAAACTCCTCACTTCATCCTACCTGTGTGTATGTGCTTGTCGTTGCCATGGCAGCCAACCTTCAAGTGTGTTCTTGTATCTTTATAGGGTCTTCCTGGTCCCCAAGGCCCCATAGGACCACCTGGAGAAAAGGTAAATTTTTCTTTTTCTATAATGGTGTTATTTTCATCATGTAATTAACCCTGTTTACATGACAGTTATTAATTCCTGTTTAATTCAGAATAAAGGTTACTTCCTCTTTCAGATGAACCGTGTAAACACCTATTTCTAGTTGAAAATGATAATTCACAATTAAACTGAATTCAGAATAAAGTCACTGGTTTATTCTGACCTTAATTCTAAAAATTCTAAATTTAATAATTCCTCTGACATGTAAACAGTCCTCTTTAATATTACATTCTGCACATGCTCCTGGTCTTGTTGCCATGACGCACATATTTGGGGTTGATGACGGACATATTCAGCTGTGGGCATTAGTTTGTTGATTTCTATGGTTGATTGGGTCGAGCTGCTGCTTCGTAATTATGGCAAACCTCACATGTAGTATCTGGTCTAATGTTAAGCGGCCGTTCTGTCCAATCAGAACCCTCTGTACCTCCAGCTCTGAAATATCAATTAACTAGAACAGAATACACCCGTTTCCATGGAAACATTTATTCAGATTTAACATGTCCATTTAAACACGAAGGAAATAGCTTTAATTGTGAATTATTTTGTTCTGAATAAATAATTGTGAATTAAAAAACATCATGTAAACATAGACATTGAGTCTTTTTAAGTGTTACAGATACTCTAGATGTCCCTGACCTTTGACCTTTTCCTGTTCCTTTTGCAGGGACCATCGGGTCGATCTGGGTTGCCTGGTTTACCTGGAGCTGACGGCCCACCTGTGAGTGTTTTTTAAAATGTCTCCATTGCGACATGTTAGCCCTCACACCACTTGTTTCTGTCCTGGAAATCTGCTGGATACCTTTAATAGTTTTGAAGATATTGAACAAATCAAATTTTTCCATAATGGTGTCTTTCTTCAGGATCTGATCCGGAAAAACGCTTCATTGGTGGTTTATTTATATTTATCTATTTATTTATTTATTTAGTCTATTTATTTTCTCTATGGCTGTGATTTTTAAAGAGTAAATTGTAAAAAGTGAAATGTTTATTGTATAAGACATGAATTTTGGAAACGTGTCCACTGTAAGTAAATGGGAAAATCTGGATTTTTTTAATCATTTTTGGAATCCAGATGGTTATCCGGATCATTCTCAACATTTAATGGGAACTCACTTGGGTTAATACCTATCTCTACCCACATGTTCTGCTCAATCCTGCTGACAGACAAACAGAAACAAACTGAAGCCAAATGAATACGTCCTTGGTGGAGGTAAAACTGCATGTCTGGGTGTCAGGAGGTTAAGGATCAGACAGAATGATGTACGGCTGACTGCTGCCTTTCCAAGCCTGTAGTGGGGGGGGGGGGCAGTTCAGGATCTGCCTTGAGGCTGATTTACAGCCTTTTACCTCAGACTGTTAGTGCCAGGTGTTTCTATAAATGTGTCGGAGGTTGTGTATCAACCTGTTTGATACCTTCGGACATGCCTCCTTGTTCTGACACGCCCACTTTTCTGTTTTTAGACAAACATGTTCATTCGTTATTTGATGATAAAATCAATCAACCAAAAACCTGAGGAGTGGAATTTGTGGAGAGTATTTATTAGTTTTATGTATTTATTTAATCATAATCATATTTACTGCAAAATTTAGAGAAATTCCCTAGTGGTGCTAATAAAGGAATATCTTATCTTATCTTATCTTATCTTATCTTATCTTATCTTATCTTATCTTATCTTATCTTATCTTATCTTATCTTATCTTATCTTATCTTATCTTATCTTATCTTATCTTATCTTATCTTAACTTAGTTCAGTTCAGTTTTAATTTTATTTCAAACACACAAGCTTAACTTGTTTTTATACAGTTTATATATTTTTTATTCTTCATGGTATCTTTTATGCTTGTACTTTGAGACATCTTTTTCTCTCTTAATGTATCTTAACTTGTCTTAGCTTATCTTATTTTATTCTGTTGTGTCTTCTCCTGTCTTATCTTTTCTTGTCTTGTCCTTTCTTACATTAACTTGTCTTAGCGTCTCTTAATTTATGTTATATTAACTTGTCTTAACTTAGAATGTCTGAACTTCTCCTTATCTTGTCTTATCTTAACTTGTCTTTCCTTATGTTTCATTAACGTAATTGATCTCATCTTATTTTAACATGTGCTGTCCTGTTATCTTAACTTAAATTGTTTTGTCTTGTCTTATTTTTTCGTAATTTATCGACTTTTCTTATCTTAACTTATCTTAGTATGTCTTGTGTTATCTTAACTTGTTTTATCTGATCTGATCTTAACTTATCTAATCTTATCTTATCTTATGTGAATCTTATCTTATCCTAAAATGAATAAAACCAAGCACTGGGAGACATATTTTCTTCGGCCTCCGTCTTTGTTTGATCAGACGAACACTCATTTTCCTCCAGTCTATTATTAAAACACAAGGCTGCTTTTGTTTGCACCATCACCTTTTCCTTCAGCCTCACCTCATAGTAAAGTATTGTGTTCTTGCAGGGACATCCTGGAAAAGAAGGTCCACCTGGAGAGAAAGGAGGTCAAGTAAGTATATTCTACTTTATATTCTTTATACGTCGATGACACACTGGTTTAAGACACTTACATTTTCATATTTGTTCCAAAAAGTCAAATCATGATGCGCCACAACTATAATAATCATACAATATTTGGCTTCGTCCAGGGTCCACATGGTCCACAGGGTCCCATCGGGTATCCAGGTCCTCGTGGGGTCAAGGTAGGGTAAATATTTGGACCAAATCAGTATCCTGTTCCTCATTAAGACAGGTTTTTCTTGTATCATGGGACTAATTTGTCAGTTTTCTTTGTACTAGGGAGCTGACGGTGTCCGTGGTCTGAAGGGTTCAAAGGGAGAGAAGGTATGAAGTTCTACCCTCCAACATGTACTGACACTTCACAGCCTGAAGGGGACGCAGATCTGACAGGACATGAAACCAAATAATGAGGAAACTGTCAACCATAGCAAGAGATGATGTAAATGCCTCCAATTAGATTTGACATTATACATTCTGTAGTCACAGAAGAATAAAAGTAAGATGGTAGGAATAAAAAGAATAAAAGTAGGAATGAATATAAGAATAAAACTAAGAGTAGGAATAAAGAAAATAGGAGTAAGAATGAAAACGAGCACATGCTCGGACACGGCTCGCTACCGTGAATGTGTGAGTATGTGTGAGTATGTGTGTGTGTGTGTGTGTGAGTGTGAGTGTGTGTGAGTGTGTGTGAGTGTGTGTGAGTATGTGTGAGTGTGTGT
This sequence comes from Siphamia tubifer, assembly GCA_020466265.1. Lineage (NCBI taxonomy): Eukaryota > Metazoa > Chordata > Actinopteri > Kurtiformes > Apogonidae > Siphamia > Siphamia tubifer. The sequence continues at coordinate 1,561,502 of CM035802.1, read as the reverse complement.
GAGTGTGTGTGAGTGTGTGTGAGTGTGTGTGAGTGTGTGTGAGTGTGTGTGTGTGTGTGTGTGTGTGTGAGTATGTGTGAGTGTGTGTGAGTATGTGTGAGTATGTGTGTGTGTGTGTGTGTGTGTGTGTGTGTGTGTGTGTGTGTGTGAGTATGTGTGAGTGTGTGTGAGTATGTGTGAGTATGTGTGAGTATGTGTGAGTGTGTGTGAGTGTGTGTGAGTGTGTGTGAGTGTGTGTGAGTGTGTGTGAGTGTGTGTGTGTGTGTGTGTGTGTGTGTGAGTATGTGTGAGTGTGTGTGAGTATGTGTGTGTGTGTGTGAGTATGTGTGAGTGTGTGTGAGTATGTGTGAGTATGTGTGAGTATGTGTGAGTGTGTGTGAGTGTGTGTGAGTGTGTGTGTGTGTGTGTGTGTGTGTGTGAGTATGTGTGAGTGTGTGTGAGTGTGTGTGAGTGTGTGTGAGTGTGTGTGAGTGTGTGTGTGTGTGTGTGTGTGTGTGTGAGTATGTGTGAGTGTGTGTGAGTATGTGTGAGTATGTGTGAGTATGTGTGAGTGTGTGTGAGTGTGTGTGAGTGTGTGTGAGTGTGTGTGAGTGTGTGTGAGTCGTCCCTGGCATATTTCATCACCTGGCCATAACAGCAGACGGCGAAGGCCTAATAAGAATAAAAGTAAGAATATGAGTAAGAATGAGAATAGAACAAAGAGTAAAAATAGAGTAACAATAAAAATAAGGATGACAATAAAAATAAGAATAAAAGTAAGAATAAAAACAAGAAAACTAAGAGTAAGACTAACAACAAAAGTAAAAATAAGATTAAGAATGAAAATAAGTATAAAAGTGAGAACAAGAATAAAAATATTAATAAAACTAAGCGTAAAAAATTATACTAAAAGTAAGAATAAGAATAAAAAAAGTAAAAATTAAAATAGCAACAGAAATAAAATAATAAAAATTTACATTAACAATAAGAACAAAAGTAAGAATGAGAAAAATAAAAAGAGTAAAAAGAAGAATAAAAGAAGTGTGCATTTTGAAATGTATTGTTATTTTTAAGTTTAAGTTTAAAAATAAGTCTGAAAATAAGAATACAATTAAGGCTAGGAGTAAAATTAAGTTTAAAAATAAGAATAAGTATAAAAAAATAAGAGTAAAAATAAGAAAAAGTATACAAATCAGAGTAAGAAGAAAAAAATAAAAATAACAAAAAAGTAAGAAAAGAAATAACAGTCAACACAAGAATAAGAACAATACTAAGAGTAAGAATAAGAAAAAATAAAAAGAGTAAAAATAAAGAGTAAAGATGAGAGTAAGATTAAGTTTAAACATAAGAATAGGAATAAGTTTAAAAATGGGGGGGTTACCATAGAAACAGTTGAACCCATTCCCTCATCGATCGCTCAACCATCTCTACCTTTACGGTGGAAAAAGATGACGTTCATTGATAGGTTACTGTTAGATCATTGGGAGATCGATGACACCGTTGAGAGTTAATTGAGCGTTCGTTGAGAGATCGTTTCCCTCGGTGATCATCGAGACTCAAAACTCAGTGATTACCACCGCGACTGAGAGACTGTTGTGAGATCTGGACATCCAGTAAAGTACAAATACTTAAAAAAAATGTGTTCCCTCGGGGCAGCCGGGCTGTAGAGCGGCAGAATGAAACTATTCATAATTATGTCTGCATATGCTAATGATGCACATCCACAGAAAGGTCAGAAACTCAGCTAAAAGTTCTTATGACCACCAAAAACAATTAAAAAAACAATCGATGAAATCAGATTTTTCCGCAAAAGTGGAAAACAGATAAAGATTTTCAGCTGATCGTTCTGAATGAAGCTAATGCACGTTATCCCACAGCATCCGACAGAACTATTTTCATCACTTTTCAACCAACATTCTCCGAACCAACAACAACATTAGAGCAAAACAACAACTCGCTTTTGAAAATACATGCGTAAATATTGTTTTTACCTTTAGACGAAGTTAAATTCAGCTGAATAAAACTTCTGTGAAAGAACTATTACACTTCCTAGTCAGATTTGGGGTCTAATAGTACAGTGGAGGAGGGCTCTGAGGGTCTGAGGTGGTTTGTGATTGGGCAAAGTAAACGGTCGTCAGTGTGCGTCACACGTATTCAGTCACTCATGATTCGCTAACGGAGTGATCGACATGTGTTTGGTGACCAACGCTTAATTCTATTGGGTCAGAGGATTCAAATAAGATGTCAATCACCAAAATCCACATTACGCACAATGTACAGAAGTAGGATGAATTTTTTATTAAAAATTCGAAACAAGGTTTTATTTTTGTGTTTTTAAGACCTGTAATGACATTTGAATCAAATTAAATTAGTTTTATACCTTGGTACCTAAGAAATCTCAAATGGTACAGATGGTACCAAACTGGAGAATGCCCAGGTATCTCTGTCATTTTGCTCTTCTTCACTTTAGCAACATCATTGTTTCATAATAAGTTTTTTTGTATTGTCCAAATGGTGATTTTCTAGAATTTACATATATTTAGAGGTGATATTTACTATAAAATGCAGTTTTTTTTCTGGGTGAGGGTAAAATTTCTTCATTTATTTTGTGTTCCATCTGCGTTCACTCTGACACAGTGTCATTTACAGTGACGCTTACGCTTCTGATGGCATGTCACAAATGTGATCTTTATTTGGATACCAAGGTAATTCACATAGAGCTTGTAATTGCAGAGATATCCACCAAATAGCCCCAAAATAGGCCCAGGGTTTAACAGGTTAAGTACAGTAACTAAGTACTTTTACTTAGTTACTTCCAGTTCTGTTAGATAGTATGTTCTGGGGCCAAATCGAACCCTTCAGAAGGCTGCTTTTGGTCCACAGACCACATGTTTAACTCCCATGTCTTACAACTTTTAAACAGGGGCTCTTAAAATCTTGTTCTTCATTTTCCATATTCAGCCTGATTTGATCTCCAATGGGTCGGACCAGTAAAAATTTAAATATAAAATGAAAACGTAATAACCTATAAATAATGACAACTACACATTTTTGTCATTGTTTTAGTGCAAAAAAAAAAACCCCATTAAATTCTGAAAATCCTTTTATAAATTTTCAAAATGTTAAAAAAAGTGACATTTCATGAGTAAATTAAGGTTAATTTTAACAATATTGTGCTTCAGATTATCATTAGTCCATGTGTTTTATTATGGATCACTTCTACAAAGACACTAAACTCTTAGTGACAGAAGCAGAAAATGGTTCAAATTATGTCTAATTGTCTTTAGACATTTCACATTTGTTCAGGTTTTTCACATTTTATTATTACAGTATAGTTTGTAATTGTAAATGTTTTCATCATTTCATATTATTTTTTGCAGTAAAACAATGATAAAAATGTGAAGTTGTCATCATTTATAGAATAAAATATGGAGTCATTTAACAGGTTATTAAGCCCTTCATCCCTTTGGAACTGTTGGGGGGTCGTATTTGGTCCCCGGGCCGCATGTTTGAGACTCTTGCTTTAAATAACAAATAACACAGATAAGTGGACGGGTATCCAACGTTTTGGTCCAGACTTGACTTTGATGCAGATGTGACGAGCGCACAAGCTAACTTTCGAAGCCTGGAAGTTAGTGAATAAATATTGGTGTCACAGATGTTCTGTCAGTACCCGTGGTCGTCTACCTGCCACCCTCCCTTTGTTTTTGCCTCTGTGGAGTGGACGGGTCTACGCCGCCTCAAAGCACCGTGTGGAGGTCAGTCGATAGACGTCTTCAGCCTTTTGTTGGAGTGACCCTCAATCAGCTGTCAAATGTAAAACAGACGAACTGGAGGGTTTGAGCTGTCTGAGAACACCCTGAGGACTGCTGAAGTGTGTGTGTTTGGATTCCTATCTTTATGGGGACATTAATATGTTTACACAGCCACATCAAGGGGACCTCAGACACTATGGGGACCAAAATTCAGGTCCCTACAAAGGTTAAATATAGAAATGATGTGGCCCTATAAATACATTAATTAGTTTTTTCTAGAAGTCCTTGTAAAGCATGAGGGGGAAAAATGTGTTTTTTAAAGGTTTGAAGATATTGTGTTTACTTTTTTAAAAAAGGATTTATTTTATGTATTTTTAATTACAATTGATTTTATTTGTTTATTTATTTTTTATTATCTTTGTATTGTTCATTTTTATTTATTTCTTTAATTATTATTATTATTATTATTATTATTATTATTATTATTATTATTATTATTATTATTATTATTATTATTATTATTATTATTATTATTATTATTGTTATTATTATTATTATTATTATTATTATTATTATTAAAAATGTGCATTTACATTCACTAGCCAATGTCTACTTGATTATAAACTTAGTCCCCATGAGACATGTGTGTGTGTGCTGGTATTATTATCTTTATGGGGACATTGATATGTTTATACAGTCACACCATGGGGACCTCTGACACCATGGGGATCAAAATTCAGGTCCCCACGAGGGTTAAACATAAATATAGGTTCCCACTAGTAAAATATAATTCTGTGTGAAGAATGCAAATGTAATGAAATGATGTGGCCCCATAAATACAATATTTTGTTTTTTTTCTTCCTGGAAGTCCCCATAAAGCATGGTTGAAACAGGTGTGTGTGTGTAGAATGTTAATGAAGGCGTCTTTTACTATGCACAGCGTTGATTTAAGATGGATGCAGTTATGCTTGTGTATGAAATCCATTATCTGACTGAGCGATGTTGTTCTCAGCACAATGACAGCTCTTCACTGGGCTTTTTTATTGAATAATTTATAACCAAGGATTCAAAAGCCAAAACCTTGAGGAGAAAAGGTTCGTTATGAATAAAGGATGGTGCTTGGCTTTACCTCAGGTGTGTGTGTGTATGTGTGTGTGTTTATATTTCTATCTTAATGGGGACATTGATATGTTTACACATTCACACCATGGGGATCTCTGACACTATGGGGACCAAAATTCAGGTCCCCACTGAAATAAATACACATTATGGGGTCCTATAAATACTTTAATTAGAAAGGGAAATATACATTTCTCAAAGGTTTGAAGATGTGTTTACTTTTTAAAAAAAGAGGATTTATTTTTATGTATTTAAAGAAAAAAAATATTCATTTTTTATATTTACTACTGTAGTTTTTAAATTATTATTTTTATTTATTTAAATTATTATTAATTCTTATTTGGTTTCATTTTTTAAAATATAATTAAATGTTCTGTTTTTCATTTTTACTTTTTACTGTATTTCATAAAAAAAAAAGATGTGGAAGGGCTACTTGATTACAAAGTTAGTCGTCAGGAGACATGGAAATGTGTGTGTGTGTGTGTGTGTGTGTGTGTGTGTGTGTGTGTGTGTGTGTGTGTGTGTGTCTGTGTGTGTGTGTGGTGTAAAGGCATATGCTGGTCGCTGCATTATGCATCAGATCAGGTGGAAAACATGGACAGGTGACAGACTAGAAAGAGAAAGTGTCAAAGCAGAGACAGAGGTCTGGTCAGACTGCAAACACCCTCACACTTTACTGGATTCAATTGGATCATTTATTTATTTTCTGATTCAAAATGTATAGTACAAAACTATGCTGCAGAATTATAACCATGAGATTGACATGATACAAATAGATTGTGGTACCTGAAGGCTTTCATTAGATACTGATACCAAATGGGTACTTTAAAAACGGTAACGGTTCCTAAACAGTATTTAAATTGGCACTTTAAAAAGAAAGAAAGAAAGAAAGAAAGAAAGAAAGAAAGAAAGAAAGAAAGAAAGAAAGAAAGAAAGAAAGAAAGAAAGAAAGAAAGAAAGAAAGAAAGAAAGAAAGAAAGAAAGTCAAATTACAACCAGAGACATACGTGATTGAACTGTAACATCAAAATGGTCGTTAGTTGCAGCCGTAATTATCAATGCAATTTATTATTATTATTATTATTATTATTATTATTATTATTATTATTATTATTATTATTAGTAGTAGTAGTAGTAGTAGTAGTAGTAGTAGTAGTAGTAGTAGTAGTAGTAGTATTAAGCTAGCAGCACTTGTCATGTAGTAGTTATTAAAAGTAGTGACTGTGTCAGTGTCATGGTCCAGTGTCTGCAGTCGATGATCTGAACATTTATCACTTGGGTCTGACATAAACACACTGGATATTTACAGTTATGATGTGATATTAGCGTACTGCTAGGCTAGTGTTATTAGCTCAGTGCTAGCATGGGCGTAAAATTGTGTATGGACGCTATGGACGTGTCCATACCAATATTTGGTTGTTTCTAAAATGTCCATACCAGTTTTGGAATGGGAAATGACATGACAGTTGGGAAACACAAGGTTTTTCTGTATTTCCTGGACTATAAGGACTCCACAGTGCACCGTATATATGGATTCATTCTGGTTTTGCATAGTGACTGGGAATTTTGACCTTTTTTTTCTCCTAATTTTGGATTTTTATCTAATAATTTTGACTTCACTTAATGCACTTTATAATCCAGTGCACCTTATGTATGAAGAAACATAATAATATGTTTATTATGTTCAATATTTAGTCACTGTAAAGCGCACTGTCAATGAATGGTTTAATTCATTGACAGTGCGCCTTATAGTGACTAAATATTGTCGCCAACGGACCTTTATCACATGACAAAAATGAGACATAAATGTTGGTCTTGTGATGATAACTAGAATTAAATATATAATGCAGTTACAGATGACCAATAAAAACAGACAAAATGTGGCTTAAAAAAAAAAAAAAATTCCTAAAATGTTTTGTTGATAAAATCAAAATGAGATGTTATTTTAATTCTTATAGCTATGTTCTTATTTATTTGAAGCCACCTTTTAGTATGTCCACATTCATTTAATATCGATCCAGTGGGGACCTGTGTCACAGACTCCTGTTCATAAAGAAACAGCAGTTGCAGTTTGAGCCTGTGAGCAGCAGATGGCAGCAGCACCCCTGCGCTCCACATAAAAGTTTCCTACAGTAAACAAGAGCTGCTGCATTTCCAACTCAATAAACCCAAAATATCAGGAGATTTAATGAGCTCCCAGGTGAAATGAAGAAATCATCCATCTCACAGTCTACATGGGAAATAAACAAAGTCTAATAAAATAACCCAACGCAATTTCAGACAAATCTAATACTGTCTTTGTCTCATTTTAGGGCGAGGATGGTTTTCCAGGTTTCAAGGGAGACATGGGTATAAAAGGAGACCGGGTAAGAAAATACAAGCACAGTTAGCTTAACACACATACCGCCTTAAAGATGACTTTATTTACTTATTTGTGGTGTTTTAGGGGGAGCTGGGTTTATTAGGATCCAGAGGAGAAGATGGTCCAGAGGGTCCTAAAGGCCGAGCTGGACCACCTGGAGAGTCTGGACCCCTGGGTCCTGCTGGAGAAAAGGTACTGACAACTAAGTCCTGGGGATTTGTTGTTTGTTTGTTTACTATGTTCTGTGTGTTTTTATATGGCCTCCTCTTCCTCCTCATGGGGTTTTTATATCATTTGTATGCACTGTTATACATATATTTATTTTATGGGTAAGTACAGATTTTAGCAGTTTTTATATAGTTCTACATTTGTCGTATGTTCTTGCTTTATGTGACTTGATTCTGAGAGCGACCGCATAAAGGTGTCTGTGTCCATGGCATTAATGGCACGACTGTTGAGCCGCATTTTGTAATAACGGTGCATTTTGTAATAAACATCCAAAATGTCACATTTTGTAATACATTTTACCACATTATGTAATAATTTATTCCATTTTGCAGCAGCAGGGCGCTTTGGTGGTGCGACATTAAAACTCAAGGAGACATATTAGACATAGACGATTTGAAATTACGGATATATTTTGGAAGTAGAAATTTTGTTGTTTGTTTAGGCTTTTGAGGCAATTTCATGTTGATAAATTATCTGGTAACAGCAGCTCTGTAAACAAGCAGAAGACACTTACGTTGTTTAACTCTTAAGCCTCAAGGGGGTTTTCTGGCAAATTCAGCCTAAAATGCATGTCCAAATTAAAGTAAAATACAATTAACAAATAAACTATGCTTTTGAATTGTTATTATGTAATGCACCATGTTATTACATTTTCTACAGAATGAAAAAGTTGCAAGTGCATTTTGTAATAATCTTCTCAAAATATAATAACTTATTACATAATGTGGCAAAATGTATTACAAAATGCGATGGAGCAGTTTATTACACAATGCAGCTTTATTACTAAATTAAATGAAAAAGTTATTACATTTTGGACGTTTATTACAAAATGCATCGTTATTACAAAATGCAGCTCAACAAGAACACATACAGCATATTCTATTCTATTCTATTCTATTCTATTCTATTCTATTCTATTCTATTAATAAAATAGAATAGAATGTCTTTATTGTCACAAGTACAACGAAATTGGAAGTGCAATCTACTTTAGTTGCCATAAAATTTATATTATATATAGACACATACACATACACACACACACACACACACACACACACACACACACACACACACACATACAGTGTTGTACCTGAACGCGTTCATTAAACGATCGTTCATGAACTATATCATATTTTTAACAAACGTGAACGACTCGTTCACTTTTGCCAAATGAACAGGAAGTTGTGAACGTGGTTATTCTGGCATTTATTGAACTGTGCTCTTATTTAGTTCATATTTAGTTCTTATCACGTTGTAATTATTGAGTCCTATAAGGAATAAAATGGGATTTTTGTATTATTCGGCGGGGGTGGGTGGGCAAGAGAGAGAGAGAGAGAGAGGGGTGCAGAGAGTTTTTGGGAGCGGAGAAAAAGAGTTAAATGTACAGAGTGTGACCAGAGCAGGTGTTTGTCCCGTTCTTGTAAATAAACATTAAAAACTAAACTCAGTGAAACCACTCCTTGTGTTCTAAGAACCTGCAGAGGGAAGTTAACCCTGGGGTAAGGTACTTACTTCAGCCCTGGGAGGGCAACATTTTCCCCTGATTTATGACTACAGGATAACGTCAGAAACGGTTAATATTACGTTTACAATAATAACACAAAAAAGAACGAAAAAGTTCATTTTGGGATCCATGAACTTCTAGTTCATAATTTGGAAGAATGAACGATGAACTGAACTAATTCATATTAACTAACTTGAACTGAACTTTGAACTAGTTCCTAATTAAGGTGAACTTTCCCAACACTGCACACAGCACACACACATACATATATATATATATATATATATATATATATATATATATACATTAAAAGGGGAGTATGCTAGATAAAATAAATATCTAAAAAGGGCACAATGTGCAGGGTGTAAAACTATTTAAAATATAAATATATAATGTAATAAAAAAATTATTTGTTTTTGTGTTTTGGAGCTGATGTTGGTCATTGTTTTCTTTCAGGGAAAACTGGGAGTTCCCGGATTACCAGGTTATCCAGGACGACAGGGACCTAAGGTGAGTCTAAGACACGGGACTGTAACCCTTAGATGCATAAATGGATCTAAAATGACCCAGTCACAGTGATTTATTAGCTTTAGAAGCTTTATTAGCTTTATAACTTCACTAGCTTCATCAGCTTTATTAGCTTTACTAGCTTTATCAACTTTACTGACTTTATTAGCTTTACTAGCGTTATTAGCTTTATTAGCTTTACTAGCGTTATTAGCTTTATTAGCTTTACTAGCGTTATTAGCTTTATTAGCTTTACTAGCGTTATTATCTTTATTAGCTTTACTAGCGTTATTATCTTTATTAGCTTTACTAGCGTTATTAGCTTTATTAGCTTTACTAGCGTTATTAGCTTTATTAGCTTTACTAGCGTTATTAGCTTTATTAGCTTTACTAGCGTTATTAGCTTTATTAGCTTTACTAGCGTTATTAGCTTTATTAGCTTTACTAGCGTTATTATCTTTATTAGCTTTACTAGCTTTATCCACTTTACTGACTTTATTAGCTTTACTACCTGTATTAGCTTTATTAGCCCTATTAGCTTATTTCACACCTGGTACCACCTTGGATTCAAAACGAGGCTGGGGTGGGTAGTGTTGGTTTGTGTCACTACACACTTCTTTAGTCATGTCATGGTAATTGTATGATGGTAACAAACATTGTCGAAAGTGAATGTGATTGATATTTTTATTGAATATTCTTAATGCATCATGCGGAGATGCTGAAAAATGGTAAGCTACTGTTTCTGACCAATTAATGCATGACATTTCCTTGTGTTATGCAGCACATTTGTCATCTTTGTGTATGTTTGTGCATTAAAGGAAAGTACTTTTCCTTTTTGTTTCATTTTTAACTCTATTATGACTATAACGTAATTTAATTTAACCCATAAAGACCAAGGGCTACTTTCTTGCCTGTTTTCTGTAAAATTAACCTTTATTAAGTGATTTATTGTTAATTATTGTAATATTACCCTCTGTGTTTTCCATTTTTTAAATGAAAATTATGTATTATGTATTTTATTCACTGACCATAAGGATGTTCAGAAACACTCAGGGTAAATCCAGAGGTTATTAAATCCAAAACACAGAAACATGAAGAAAAAGTGACTTTTTTTCTTTAGAAAAAAAGATTGAATCCACTGATCATTAAATGAGATGGAGGTACTTTAAAAGTTCAGGTAAAAACAAGTAAAAAACCAAAACAGCTATATACACAATAACACAATAAATTTATACAGAGAACAATATACAAACAAAAAACTGTCCCCTTTTTTCTACCATACATGCACTGTTAGGATTAGTGGATCAGATGTTACTAAACACTTTTGATCAGTTGATGCTTTTGGATGTTTGGGTCTTTATGGGTTAAATAGTATTTGTTTTGTAGGTGACCGTGTTGCCATGGTAACAGCAGTCATATCTAATGACCATAAAAAGATGACAAACTACATATTGCACCAGTTATTTACATAAATGAAACACTTTATATAAATAACTGAAGGTTTTTTTTTTTGTTCATCCTTACTTCCTGTCTTTGTCTCTAGCCCCTCCCCCTCTCTTCTGAAAAGGCTCTGCCCTCTTCCCCTGACTACCATACATGTACTGATAGGATTAATGGATTAGATGTTTTTAAACGCTTTTGACCAGTAGATGCTTTTGAATGTTTGGGTCTTCATGGGTTAAATAGAAGGATTTTTTTTCTTTTCGAGGGAGAATAATTTGAACAAATGAGGAAGGGTCAGAGGTCACTGTAAAAAATGATGCAGATAAATACAGGATATGTCTTGATTAGAATGCAAGTCATGCCCTGGTCTGCCACAACTTATTTTCTGATATTTTCCTCTGTTGTTAACAGGGTTCCAGCGGTTTCCCCGGATTCCCCGGAGCCAACGGCGAGAAAGGAGCTCGGGTAAGAACAGCTCACACATATTCTCAACGTCTGTGGACGAACGTCAGCGATCACACCATCATATCTGAGCATAAAGGAGAAATGAGTCCTAATTATGAAGACGTCTGTACGACGACTGAGCACAAGAAATAACAGAAACAAAATCAATATTACGAAGAAAACGAAAGAACAAAAGATAGACAGACAGAGAAAAGGAACATTCATGCAGTTTTTAGTTAGATCAGGTGTCCAACATAAGGCCTGCAGGCCCAAAACAGACTGCCAAAGGGTCCAAATTTGGCCCTTCGGCAAAAAAAAATTCCAATTCATCAATTTATTTATTCCAGTCTAAATGATTGGAAAACGGCACTCATGCAGTTTTTACTTTGAGTTCAGGTGTCAAACATAAAGCCCGTGGGCCTAAAAGGGACCACCAGAGGTTTCAATTTTGGTCCATGCGCTGAAAAATTCCATTTCACTTATTTATTTATTCCAGTCTAAGTTATTGGAAAGGAGCAGGATGAAGAAAACTCAAACATCTGCTTACATTAGATAAGTAGTGTCACACCTATTACAGTAACCAGTTTATTTTTTATACATTTATTATTATTATTATTATTATTAATAATAATAATAATAATAATAATAATAATAAATTGCATTTATAGTTAGGGCTGCAACAAATGACTATTTTAATAGTTGACTAGTCACCAACTATTGAAATGATTACTCGACTAATTGGATAATTATAAATGTTTTCTTAAATTTAGTATAAAGTTGATTTAATTCTGTGACAAATGATAATAAACACAAGAAAGATGGGTACAGTGAAAAATAGATGTTTTATTGAACATACTGCAGATTTCTAAAAAAAAAATAAAGTCAAATAAAACAGTCCTATATCTAAAACCAGTTTGGCACAGTGCTGGGTGTGCACGTCTGGCTTGTCTGCAGGAAGGGCTCCATGGTGCCTCTCTACAGACTGCATGCATTTAATTATGTATGCTGTCTGAAGTAGTGGGCACATACATATATACATATACTATATACATATACTATATATATATATATATATATATATATATATATATATATATATATATATATATATTGAATATACATATGGATATATATATATATTTAATATGGAAATAAAAAAGTTAAACATGTGAGTTGAATAAGTTTTTTTTCTGGTTTTCTAACAGGGTGTTGCAGGGAAACCTGGTCCCAGAGGTCAAAGAGGCCCAACGGTGCGTTAGCTTTTACTGAACCTCCTTAAGTTCAACTCTAACACTGTGTTTAATGTCTGAGTCTGAGGGTGTTTTTTCTTGGTAGGGTCCTCGTGGAGCCCGAGGAGCCAGAGGTCCAACAGGAAAACCAGGTCCTAAGGTACGACGGCGGTTCACATTGAATTTTTCGACGTATTAATTGTTAAAAACATTTTAGACTACTGACCCCAACAAGTATAAAATAATTCAGTTACTGCACGTCATTAAAAAGCATTACAAGTCATTCAATACATTTTGTGAAAATTAAGGCCTTAAGTGATATTAAAAGCGTTAAATTTGATTTCCAGAGGCATTAAAAGTAAAATCAATGTACTTGTATAGTGTGATTAAAATATGACTTGAACTTGCAATTTATTATTTTTTTTTTATCAATTATTGGTTTTGCATCTACGCATAGATGGGATTTGACATTTAAATTACATATAAAAAATTGGAAAATGTATTCACTCTGTTGAATACCGTATTTTCTGCACTATAAAATACACTGGATTATAAGGCACACTGTCATTTTGGAGAAAATTAAAGTCTTTTAAGTTTGCCTTAAACTCCAGAATATACAGTATATATAACCGAAATAACCGAGTTGGTATGAACCCTCACACGCTGCCATTGTTGTGAATCTACACTGCCTTCTGCTTTACGTCACACCAGCCACAAGCTTTCCAGTCATGGGAAGTCCCAACCATTAGATTTGATTAGACCTGCAAAAATGTAACGTAATTATTATAACTATGAACAGACATTTGTACTGACAGTGAATATAAATACAAACTTGGTCACAATAATAATAATAACAATAATAATAATAATACATTGTTTTTTGTTGCAGGGCACAGCAGGGAATGACGGCCCCCCAGGTCCACCCGGTGAGAGAGTAAGTACATATCTATCATTCATTCATTCATTCATTCATTCATTCATTCATTCCATCAGTAACGTTATGTGAACTGTTTAGTCCTCCAGAGGGTTTCGGGTGCACAAATTGTCAACTTGTATGGTGTCTTTTATATCCATTGATCCATCAATTCTATCAATACACTCAAAGAATTGGTGTAAAATACAGTTGGTTGTCAGTCTTCAGATATGACCCATTTAGATGTTCAAACATTTGTTACCGTGGAAACACCATCATCTTATACAACATTGATTCCCCAGTAAAACCCATGGAGTTGGATCAATGACAGTGGATGGAGACAATGTGTTTATGTTCAGTTTATTCATATATTCATCTGTAAATGTCATCAGTTTTTATGTCATAACCTGATCAAAGGAAAACGGATGATTTTCACTTCAAAACGAGTAAAACTTGAGAGGCTTACATAGAATAGAAGGTGATAAATATTTTTGGAATGGTTAAATATTGAGAAAAAAAAGGTCATTTTTGGAAGTGGCCACAAAAATAGGTATAGGTCTTTAGGGATTAATGCCTACTGTTGCAAATATGCAACATACCAAAAAAAATTGGTAATGTATTAGATTAGATTAAACATATATATATATATATATATATATATATATATAATACAGTAAGTACATGAGTGCCAAGGGTATGTTGTATATGCTATAGTTTAATGATCTCCACTTAATTTAGCATTTTCTGTTCTTTAAATTTATATTTAAAGTTAAATATTTAAGTATGAAGGGGTTAATGCACATATGAAAACCTGCAGTTTAAAGTTTTCAGCCTTATATTATGCATTAAGCTTTGGCTTTTAAATGTTTTTCAATCCTTAACAAGGCTTTATACTATTATAAAAGAGATGCGTGATTAAATAAACAAAAGTTTTTTCCAGATTTGGGGAGTTTTGAGTCTGGAATCGGCAGGAGCTTTTGTCCTGCAGAGACGTCCCCAATGTTTGCAGCTGCATTACAATGAAAAACGCACAGCGGTCTCACCTGAAAGTCCAGTATACACGGGATCCATAGAACCTGTAGACGATCCCTTAAAAACCTGGAACTGGTTCCACATGAGTCACCCTTCCCTAAGTGATTTATCACCAGTTATTATAATATTATCCTCAGCATTGTCCTTTTTTAGTGAAAAGGTGGTATTTTCCTAGATTCAATTAACTGATAATGTGGATGAGATAAAATGATCAAGTTATTACAAAAAACAGATAAAACTGTGCTACATTTGTGTCAGTTCCCAAATTATTACTTTATTATCTCTCTATTTAACCTTTCATAAGTGATTTATCATCGTTTATTACAATATTATCTACTGAATTTAGCATTTTTCAGTGAAAATCAGGTATTTTCCCCTATATTTAACTCATTTATCATGCAAATGTTCAAAAAGTTCAAAGTAAAACAAAGGGTTATTCTTAAGGGTTAAGGGTTGAGATCAGAAACATCAAAAACTGAAGAGAAAGTTACTTTTTCAGCACCATGTATCCACACATGAATGTAAAGTGTGCCCATCCGTTGTCATTGATTTCAACTTGTTACTTGATTGATTACAACTTCCAACATAAATTATTGCCTAAATGTAACATTATATAAGTGATTTATCACCAGTTATTATGATATTATCCTCAGCATTTTCCTTTTTTAGTGAAAAGGTGGTATTTTCCTAGATTTAATTCACTGATAATGTAGGTGAGATAAAGATAATTCTCAAGTTATTACAAAAAATAGATAAAACTGTGAAACATTTGTGTCAGTTCCCAAATTATTATTTCTCTCTTTAACCTTTCTTAAGTGTTTTTTTTGTATCATTTATTATATTATCCTCAGCATTTTCAATTTTTTTGTGAAAAGCTGGTATTTTCCTATATCCTCCTGAGACCCAGCAATACTTACCCAGTAAGTATTTTTAATAAATATTTGTAATATGACCTTTTCAGTTGACATTTTTATTTACATTTAATTTTTTAAGTAAAATGTGAAACTCTTGTCCACTACAGAGGAAAAAAATACATTGCTGGGTGTCAGGATGATAATGTAGGGTAAAGGTTATTGTTAAGGGTTAGAGTTATTATCATAAACCTAGAAAATAGGTCAGTAAAATGTAGAAAACAAATGAATGTAAATATGGCAGTCAGACAGCAGACCTCGGGCAAGGCTTAATATGGCATCATATGATGGAGCCATAGGTGTTGACCCATCTGATGTCCAAAGGTGAGACGATGTGAATGCCAAAAAATGTTGTTTGAATCCTGAGATGTGTTTTAGCCGTTGACCTTTGGTGTTACCTTGACCTTTGACCTTCCTTGCTCAAAATCTAATAGGTTCTTCCTTGACCCGTTCTCTCTCATTTCTGAAAGTTTAATCAAAATCCGTTCAGAACTTTTTGCTTAATCCTGCTGACAGACAGACAAACAAATGAAATGCCATGCTATGCCCAACATTCTTCTTGGACTCACCAAATTTCAGAACAATCTGTCAAGAATTGGCTACAGTAGAGTGTGAAAAGTTATGAAAATTCAATATGGCAATCAACTTAGTACTAGTGAGTCGATTTGGCTGATATTTGGTGTGTTTCATCCTTATACCCGTCTCCAAATTTCACAACGATCTGTCAAGAATTCGTGATGCTAGAGTGCGATAAAAATTGTTAATATTTGGTCAACTTTGACCTTGGTCAGCGTGACCATGAAGGTCAAGTCTTTGAAGTCTAATATTCAGAGTGATGAACCCTATATCAAATCTATATATACGCAAGACGTTTGAAATCACATTAAAACTGTTTAAGTACTGGACAATGACAATTTTTAAAATATTTTTATTGACCTTGACCTTTGACCTAGATCACTAAACTAGAACCCATACCGCATGTGACATGGACGAAACTTCTCATCAAGTTACAGCCAATTTGCTCCAAAAATGTGGTTGCTCGAGTGTAAGTACACAAACACACAAGCAAACGCTACCGATCAACAAATCACGATTTGGTCCAGTAACAAACAGACAGACAGACAGACAGACAAACAAACAAATGGACCCGAATTTAATACGTCCTTGGTGGAGACAATAAAATGTTTCCATCCACTGTTATTGATCCAAATCCATGAGTTTTACTGCTGAATTAATTTTGTAGAAAATGATGGTGTTTCCATGGTAACTGCAGAGCCTCTGAATGTCCAAATCTGATTATATCTTATGTCCATGAAAAGATAAATAAGTCTATTTACACCAATTATTGACATGGATCCATATGATTAATGGATCAACAGATTATTTAGGTTAAATGTGGAACTCTGGGTCTTTAAGGGTTAAAGGTCATCATATCTGATGGCCATGAAAAGATAAATAAATTGCACCAATTATTGAATTGTATTGATAGAATTAATGGATTAGCAGATATCAAACAGATGATATCAGCAGGTGGTTTTGGTCATCAGTAGATATTTGGCTGTTTTTAGGTTCATGTGAATGCAGACAAGTTCAGCCAAGTACACTTTTTTGTCGGCAAAATCGTAAATGTGAACCCAAACTTGGTACGATATGTACGGAGACCCTGGATACTGGAACACAGCACTGGTTTTCAGTGCTTTCTTGTGGACGTTTACGAAGCACCTATTTGAAAACAACAAAGAAAAACTGCAAAGATGCAGTTTCGTGTGGACATCTTCCTACTCTATTGTTACCCTTGTAATAATAACCTAATATTTAACAGGCTAATGGAGCGTGGCGGTCCGTGACCTGCCGGATCAGAACACTTCAGATTGTTTTTCTGAGCCGTCCTATTTTCTTTGTTTTTTTGTTTTTCCTTTCACACAGCTCTGCTCTCCAGGCGTTAAACACCCACTTCAATGATCTGTTTCATTTTCTCTGCAGGTTTATTATTTCTGAATGTGTCTTGTTTTGCTTTTGCAGGGACCTCAAGGACCTCAGGGACCTGTGGGTTTCCCTGGACCAAAGGGGCCCCCTGTAAGTACCCGCTCATTTCTCTTCTATTTTGTTTATTTATTTCTTTATCAGGGACAATGCAGTCAAATATAGTTACCGACTTCCGGCTGATGTGACGCATATAGATCAGATCTGCGTGGGCAAAACTTATGGATGACTAAAAGTGCCAAAACTAAATAAATACATCATTAAATAATTAATTTAATATGTTATCACTTAATTAATTTAAATTTGAATTGAATAGATAAATGTGTCATTAATTCATTAAAATACCAAAATATTTGATGTAAGAAACATATATTATTATTTGACTAATTAATTAATTATTTCCTGGTCCTTGTGTTGCAGTGATCATTCATGTATTTTATCTGTCAACCTCATCCAGTCAGTGGGCGGGGCTAAGGTGGGGATAGGGGTATATGGGTATGTGTTATGTGTTTTTAAGTGTTGTGGGTGTGTTTTGTACAGTATATTAAGAGCAAGGATCATAATGGAAATAAGTTTGTGACTTTTTTGTGCCATCCTTGACACTGTTTTTATGCATGATGTACACAGGCATGTATTTTAACGGATGGTCAAATCAAATCAAGGTGAATCTAGTCAAATTCACTCCATTGGTAATGTCGGAGCCAGAGTCTAGATTTTTAGCAGATGTCAATAAAGTTTAGTTTGCTAAACTATCCAGACAAATGTAGAGGTTAAAGGTCACCCAGTGAATGAGAATGTGTTCAAAATTAAATGAAAACAAAAACCATAATCAACAAAATGACTCAAATAATTAAAACAATGAATTAATTAATCCACAAAATTACCAAAATATTAAACACCCACCATCCAACAATATGCACTGATAGGGCAGGTCTCCATTGAAAACGAGATCTCTATAGGACACACGTGGGTAAATAAAGGTTAAAAAAAATAAATAAAAATGTGCAACACTGGATCTGATGTGTTTAGTGGGAGGGGCAGTACAAGACATGTGAAAAGATCATAGCCTACATGTGCACAGCGCCCCCTGCATAGATATATAGTTGTCAGATTCATTCAAAACTTGACGACTTAAAGCTAACCAGTCTGGAGTATTTCAGTACAAAACACTTTCATCTTCCTACTGTCTCAGGAGCAAATTAGGCTAGTTTGCAAACATTATAAGTCACAATTGATTGAATTTGAGGAGTTCATGGGGTGCAGTAATATATAGTAATATCCCTAATTCTGTGCAGGGGTCATTAGTCCAACTGTTATTGAAGCACAAGCCATTTTCTCACCCCTGAGTCTCAGCAGACAAGTGGTAATTTCCACCTATCGATTCAGCTCAGATTCATCGCTGGCTCTTTAGCCTTCACTCTGACATGTTGTTTCTTCAGAACAAAAAACACCTGTTATGATTTCATTAATGTTCCAGTTGTCTTAACAACTGATTTTATCGCCCTGAAGATACAGCTACGTTTTCTGGGATTCAATGGAAAACTATCACTTAGTATTTTCC
Organism: Siphamia tubifer; assembly: GCA_020466265.1. Taxonomy (NCBI): domain Eukaryota; kingdom Metazoa; phylum Chordata; class Actinopteri; order Kurtiformes; family Apogonidae; genus Siphamia; species Siphamia tubifer. The sequence goes on along the minus strand of CM035802.1, from coordinate 1,542,532 downwards.
TTTATCACCTTTATTACCAATACATTACTTGTAATAAGTGGTTACAAAGGCATTACTACCATGAAATGACATCAAAATTAGCATAGAATTACCACCTCATTAGCGATCCATAATGTAAAGTATATATATATATATATATATATATATATATATATATATATATGTTCCTCTCACAGTACAGTATGTACCTGGTTATGCTGCTCCATGTATGCCTTGCCTGCCAGCATCTTACACCCTGCTGTGATGTCTCAGGGGCTTACACCTGGGGTCCTGTCTGATGTGGTAGACCCCAGCCTCGATTGCTCTGGTGTTTAGGGCTTCTTCTTGTGCATCCATGGGTAGTGCCTCTGTGCTGACCTTTAGTCCACCGTCACTTTACATTTTCAACCTGCATGTATATATACATGCAGGTTGAAAATGCAAAATGACGGTGCACAGGTCCAGTTCCCTGTTAGGAATGCCCAGAACCACATAGTGATGAGTATTTTTTCTTAATTTTCACCATCAGGGACCACCTGGAAAGGACGGACTTCCCGGACATCCTGGTCAACGTGGAGAGACGGTGAGTCATTAATGATACCTCATTTAATTTTTGTCATTTGTATTAGTCAGATGAGTCCCAGCTTTACACTTCTTGCAGATGTGACGATATACTTAAAGAAAATTATTATAATTTAACACAGGTGAATGTATTCATATGCTTTTATCAAGAGGTTTTTCACATATCATTAAGGTCAAGTTAATTATTATTGTTTTTGGTTCAGTTTGTTTAACATTCTAGCAGAATAAAGGTTTCCATGGAAACAGGTGTATGCCGCTCTAGTTAATTGGCCTTTCAGAGCTGGAGGTACAGAGGGTTCTGATTGGACAGAACGGCTGGATGTCTACTGGAAGAAAACGATGGTGTCCACTTCCTGTTTTGCGTTTGTTTCAACTATCAACATGTTAGACCAGATACTACACGTGATGTTTGCCACTTATTTCACCTCCATTACAATGTCCTGACAGGTTATTGTGTTATTTCTACCAAATGACACCAAACCGCCTTCAGCTTCAAATGCATTTTTAATCGTCCTCAGTGCTCCATCTTATCCTTTATCCTGCCAAATTGCTTTGACTGGTTAAAGGCCGATTGTCTCACTGCCATTTGGGTAACTATGGCCACCTAAAGCTTTTGTGTCAAATTGCCTCTTGATTGCGTGGCTGATCTGACGCTGTAAATCAGAATGCTTCAGCCCAGTCCTCAGCCAACTCCAGCTCCTTATCTGTATCACTGTTGTGTACGATGGATTACAATAGCTGCTAAAATATCTTAGCAGGACGCCAAGGGGACAGACAGGAAGCGCCAAGTGTAGTGCCAAAGACAAAGCCCTTGTACATTTGATTCTATCGGTTGGTCTCATCCCCTCACGCTCTGCGTTCTGAGGAAATCTATAAGGTTCTGATCTGTACCTGATGGAGGTGGACACCAGGGAGCACACCAACTATCCTGTCTGCTGTCACCGTTGTTCTTATTGATGAGGAGTCAGTGTTCACAACGACTCAAACCTTTTCTTTTCAAGTATTACTTATGGAAACTTTAAAGTGCACTGCAGGAAATAAGCTTTATTTGTTTATCCACATAAAATCAAAAACAAAAAGCTGTACATTTAACAAGAATAAAATTATATTGAATCAAAAAAGGATTGGGCAGCAGCCCGCCCGAATTTAATTAAAATATTTTTTTTCGTCATGTCATCCGCCCAATCCATGGTTGATCTGCGGTACCCGCGGGTGTGTGGTTCCACGGTGCATCTCTATTGGGTAGAAGTAGTGCTGCGCTATGTAGAAGTACTGAAATTAAATAAATAAATACATCATATACATCATAATTCATTAAATATGTCATTAATTGAAACTGGGATTAAATACATAAATGTGTAATTAAATGTGTCATTACTTCATTAAAATACTGATAATTAATTAAATATGTCGTTAATTAATTAAAATTGGAATTAAATACATAAATGTGCTATTAAAGGGATAGTTCAGTATTTTCACATGAATTTGTATGGCATCAGTGTGGGTGTACTCTGGTGCACCCACAGTTACTTACCTCCGACAGTGTCCTGTCAGTCAAGTTCTGGTACAGTTTTGGTTAAAGCAAAAGTAGTCCCAGCAGTTTCCTGGGGTCAACAAAATACAACATGTTTCTTCTCAAAACCATCACGGAACAAAAACTCACATCTCGTAATTGCTTGGGGCTACTTTCTCTCAGTACCAATCCATGCGCATTGTCACTGCTAACAGCTGTGCACCTGCACATATTAGCTGCAAATACTGTCCAACAACTGATGAAAGTAGTTTGCTAATGCACACAGCTGTTAGCAGTGACAACGTGCATTGATTGCTATTGAGAGAAAGTAGCTTCAAGCAATTATGAGGTGTGAGTTTTTGTTCCGTGTTTTGGTCCAGAACCGGACCAGAACACAACTCACATGACACCTTCGGGAAAAAAACTCTATTATTATTTGACTAATTCATTCATTATTTCCTGGTCCTTGTGTTGCAGTGGATCTTAACAGATTGTATCTGTTAACCTTGTCCATCAAAGTCAGTGTCTAGTCTAGGTGAATGTAGTCAAATCAGTTCAGTTCAGACATTTATTGTCTCACAGAGGGGACATGTGGTTTGCATCAGTGGTTAAAAACAAAACAAGTATTTAGAGAATTCCTAATCTCGCCCCAGTTTTGTGCCAATCTCAAATTCCTATGACAACCTGTTCTTTAATGAACCAATAATGTGATTTTGACCTTTCTGCTAAACATGACCTTGACCTTTGACCTTTACTCAAATGGATCATTGCATCTGATGCGCATTAGCTATATGTATGTGCCCATGTAATTTCATGATGATATCTCTAGTATTCATTGTTGTTATAGCGTGATATGTCTCTGCGGACACACACACACACACACACACTAATTACGCAATAAATAATAATAAGACAACACAACATACACCAACTGTATTCAAAAACAACCTGACCAACCCCAGAACCACAAAGTAATCTTTAAAAAAATATAAATATATAAAAAATGAATAAATACATAAATACATTTGTATCTTCTAGTCTTAAATTAAACTGGGACTATCCTGCAGGAATGACCAGAAATAGTCACTTCACCAACAAAGGGTTAATAACTCATTGGTTTAGTAAATCTGCAGAAAAAAATGGGTCCAAAATCCCACATGAAAGATTTATTTGCTGATCAAAAAAACAAAGCAAAGTTTGGCGTGCTCACATGTGGTCTGGCTTTGATTCTTCTGGACTTGGTATGCATGGGTGCACCTAGCTCTGACGAGTCCCACAAGGCAATAAATTCTACTAAAAGCTTGACAGATCATCGCCTCCGTCATTAAAGCTTCCCTTTCCGCCTGCCTCGTTCCTATAGATAACCTAACACACCACTGCCTCCTGCTGCCGCCGCCACAGATACTGTCTTCATTAAGATGTTTACGGCTGTAGATTTATGCGCTGATGAACAGACTCCACAAGCGTCCAATATGAGAATTGATCACAGCAATAAACATGCTCTTAGGCGCGCCGCCGCAACGTCGGTCGCATTTGAGGAACTGCAAGTAAAGATTTGAGTGGGTCTGTGATGCTGAAGCAGCGTCGGCTTCAGGGTTACATTCAACTGTACATGACGATCAATCACAACACACGGCGGTCAATGAGGGCGGAGTCTGAAGTCTTCAGTCAGCCACATCACAGTTTTAAAAGGCTGGACTTTAGTCCTCTGTAAGCAAACAAATGAAGATGAACATTCAAACAGTTGAGGGAGAGTCCAAGGGATCATCTCAAAAATATAAAGACATGACATTCACAACAGATTCACAACAATCGCTCTGGTTACATGACTTTTTAATTCCTCTTTCAGATGAACCATGTAAACACCTAACTGGTTTATTCTGATCTGAATTCTGAATTCAATAATTCCTCTGACATGGAAACACTTCATTCCTCTTAAACATTCCTGTCATTCTGCACATGCTCCTGGTCGCATTGCCATAACGCACATATTTGAGGCACATTTTCCGCTGTGGGCATTAGTTTGTTGATTCCTATGGTTGATTGGGTCAAGGTGCTGTGTCATAATCATGACAAAAATAAATTCAAACATCACATGTAGTATCTGGTCTAACATGTTGATAGTTGAAACAAACGCAAAACACGACATGGACGCCATCGTTTTCTTCCAGTAGACATCCAGATATTAAGCGGCCGTTCTGTCCAATCAGAACCTTCTGTACCTCCAACTCTGAAAGACCAATTAACTAGAGCGGAATACGTTGCTTTCCAATTAAACGTTTTTTTCTGAATTAACATGTCCATGTAAACACGAAGGAAATAGCTTTAATTCTGAATAATTTTATTCTGAATAAATAATTTGTAATAAAATAAATATCTGACTTCAGACCAGGTGTGTCTTAATGTGGCCCCAGAACATAAATGTGTTTGACATTCCTGGGTTAAAGTGAAGAACGATTCAAGTGTGAATCTAATCATTATCTCCTCCTGAGAGATGTCAGGTGGTGTTCTCTGAGGAAATACTGGGCAGGTAGTTGTAGTGAACCTGCTCACAGAGTTCACTTTCATGAAAAATATTCCCTACAGATGCAAAAAGACAAAAGAAGATGTTGAAACTGCAGCAAAACTCAGATAGTGTCTTCCTGAAAAAGAACAATCCACTGTATTTCTACTGTCGAACTAAACTGGAGTCAAACATTAAGGGGAACTAACATGACGAATGATAAATGCTTATACATAACTGCTGTTTGTTTAATTAAAGACTGAATAACTGAATAACATATATATATACGTATATATATATATATATATATATATATATATATATATATATATATATATATATATATATATATATATATATATATATATATATATATTATAATATTGCACCAAAGTACGATAAAACAAACGAATGAATATGAATGTTAGCCTAGCTGTGCTAGCGCTGTGCTAGCGCCTCCTAGCAGCAGCAAATCTAATGTACAACCGTAGTAGTTTCGCTCAATGTGTAACTTTTAGCTAGATTTCCCTGACACTGACTGACCAATCACAGTGAAGTATAGAGTCAGAGGGCGGGTGTAAGAAAGTGACGATTGCAACGATTCAGAGAGAAACAACCGGAAACAACCATAGAAGAACAACAACAACAGGTGGCAATTTCCTTTTAACAAAGATGAGTGAAGAATGTGAGAAAACGTTAAGATCCATAATCCACCATTTTGTTTAGTCATTCCTAACTTTCTCCATTTATATTTATGTCACCCTAAATATTGTGATGATTGGTCGTAGTACTGTTCTATTGCATACAGAGGATTTGAAAGACAACCTTTTAGCATGAATAGGGATAGTGTGGCTATGCTAGATGCAGAACGACAGGAATAATGTTAAAAAGGAATTAACTGTTTACATGATCATGATTTTTATCTCATAATTTGGACTTTTTATCTTTTAATTTTGACTTTTAAACTGATATTAACTGTTTACATGTCAGAGGAATTATCAAATTCGGAATTAAGATTAGAATAAACCAGTGACTTCATTTGGAATTAAGTTTGATTCAGAATTATCATTTTCAATTGGATGGTTAATCTAAAAGAGGAATGGACCTTTATTGTGAATTAAACAGGAATAAAAGCTCATGTAACCAGAGCAACTGTTGTGAATCTCTCTTTATTTGTTCAGACATTAAGGATCCCAAACTGAAATCCACAGTCCTGGTGATTTTTCCATGAATAAAAATGAGTTGCTGCGTATTGTGTGTGTTTATGTTGATATAAATGTATGACTTGTGTTTTTATTCCAGGGTTTCCAAGGAAAAACTGGTCCACCTGGTCCTGGAGGTGTTGTCGGTCCTCAGGTAAAATTAAATATATTTGTTTAGGTCAAGTTCATTTATTTGTATTTATTTAAGCCAAGGTTTCGCTTTCTTATTGCACTTATGCTCTTATAAATATACATTTTTAGTTGTTGTTGTTTTTTTTTCCATATCTGTGATGTGTTGAATCACCACATTTTGGGACATTTTTCGATAAATATTAGATTATCAGAGACTAAATCTGAACAAATTACACCAGTAAAAATCTATTTTTAATTACTTCTATTTCTTCGGCGTTATAGACAGATTTTTTCCCCCTGAATTAGCTACATTAAATTATCATTATGCCGAGCTGAAAATAACACCCCCACATTTTAGGGACCCACTGGAGAGACTGGTCCCGTGGGAGAGCGAGGCCATCCCGGACCCCCTGGACCACCTGGAGAGCAGGGTCTTCCAGGTGCTGGTGGCAAAGAGGGAGCAAAGGTGAGAAAGAGGCTAAAAACTAATGTCCAAAGTCAATCTGCTAGTTTTGTATTAAATATTTATTGATTTAAATATTTATTTTATTTTAGTTAGCTAGTTTTCTTTTTTTTTTATTATTAATTAATTTATTATTATTGTTATTTATTTATGTAACCTCCTTACACCCAAGAAAGTGAAATATTTAGCTTTTCTATATTAAACATTTATCTTGATCGTAAACTGCACAATGATAAATGGCAAATGTTTTACACTTCTATAGTTCTTTTCCACCTTCATGGTGCTCAAAGCGTTTGACATTAGCCTCACATTCGCACTCATACACCAGTAGGTTTCTAAAGTTATGTCAGTCCTACTGGGAGAATAACTTAGGGTTCAGTGTCTTTGCCGAAGGACATTTCAACATGTGGACAGCCAGAGCTGGGACGTGAACCACCAACCCTTCAGTCATTGGAGGACCTGCTCTACCAACTGAGCCACAGCTACAATGCAACAGTTTTTTCAAATACATTTTAAAAAGTATTTTTATTTATGAATAAATTCGCTCTTTACACATTCGCTCCTGGTTACCAGAAGTGCGGTTTGTGCAAAAGAACAATGGAGTTTTACACGGGTCTGCTACCTGCAAGACCTCCCTAAACCCTTCATTTGCACCATGCACCATATCATCAAAGACTCTTCCATGACCCATATGTCAAAATTGAAAAAAAGGGATTTAAATTGCACGCCTCGTCATACGTACACCAATATGAAGGTTTTGTGGCTAATCTTAAGCTAACAACAGCATAGCTAACTAACCGTAGCGTTTTGTGACCGCATAAGCGTGTACGTATTTATTTGTTTTGTTATACATTCAATTAAATAATATGTGTAACATGGTCTATGAAGAAAAAGCAGCTTTTTCCCTTGTTGATGTTGCTTTTGTTTCACACACACAACTGAAAATGTGTTGTTATGTCTTTACAGTAGCAGGAAAATAACTGCCGTCCTCTGCTACAGATACTAATACATGCACAAAAGTGTTAACAGCAACGAGCAAAGATTAAAACACAGATTTGTGTTTGGACAAAGAGGAAAGTAGTTGGAAAATATGCAAGTCTAGAACACTTTGGATTTGTATAATATATACAAAAAAATATAAATATATTAAGGTCACATATATATATATATATATATATATATATATATATATATATATATATATATATATGTGTGTGTGTGTGTGTGTGTGTGTGTGTGTGTGACCTTAATATATTTATATTTTTCCAGTGGTCTTAATCGTCTTCCATCGGTTCCTAAGGACCAAAAACACAAGAAAAACACATATAACGTGAAATGAACATGTATTATAGAACATCAGTGTTGATCCAGACCCCTGTTAACGTCCACATTAACCCTTCAAACATTATTCTGTAGTATGTGTAAATGACCAAAAACGGTCACTTGCCCGTTAAGAGGTTAATCTGGCCCTGGGGGAGTGTGCTGCATTCACAGGGGTAATATTTGTGTAAAGTATGTGAGGCTGAACACACGACACACATCTGGACTGTTGAAATAAAAGAACAGTCTTACAGTCAGGATACGGCCCTGCAAATACCACAGCACATGATCTACACTATGGCACCACTGAGGACACAGGGGGAGTTAGGGGAGAGCGGTGCTAAATCCCCCTCCAGTCCTCCCCCCACCCCCCCCAGTCCTCTCCCAGCCTGAAACTGACTGCCCATTAGGAAGAGACAGCAGCTATTTTATAGAAGTATGGGCAGCTCTGAAAAAAACCCCGTCCCCCACCCCCCCTGACTCTCAGGCCCACTCAACACCCCCTACTCCCCATCTCTCCTCCTCACAATGACCCCCCCTTCCTCCTCTTTCTCCTCTTCCTCACTTCCACATCTCTTCTGCTTTCATTTTCTCCACCTTCCCTGAGCAGACACTTTAATCAAGTCCGTCAGAATCACAGTCACCCCCCCCCCCCCCCCCCACACACACACACACACACACACACACACACACACACATATCCCCCACTCAGCATCAGTATTCCAGGGACACTTGGTGGTGGAGCCTCAATCCTCTTGGAATTTGCGTGAATCGGACGTATTTTGTTCATGGATTGGCCTTTCATCTAAATGGGACCGGTGTCATGGGTACCCTAAAACCATATCTGTGGAAAATGGGTCCCAGAGTGGGAAGATCTAGCAGCGGTGCCATTTCCGCACCCATCTGAACGAGTCTAGACGACTAAAACATGTGTGTTCACATCCACGTCATGACCACATGACCCGTAGCATTCATTCTGGTCACAGACAGTGACACTAGTGAACAAAAGTAACAATAGTGAACAACAGTAACAATAGTGAACAACACTAACACTAGTGAACAAAAGTAACACTAGTGAACAACAGTAACAATAGTGAACAACAGTAACAATAGTGAACAACAGTAACAATAGTGAACAACACTAACACTAGTGAACAAAAGTAACACTAGTGAACAACAGTAACAATAGTGAACAACAGTAACAATAGTGAACAACAGTAACAATAGTGAACAACAGTAACAATAGTGAACAACACTAACACTAGTGAACAAAAGTAACACTAGTGAACAACAGTAACAATAGTGAACAACAGTAACAATAGTGAAGAACCGTAACAATAGTGAACAAAAGTAACAATAGTGAACAAAAGTAACAATAGTGAACAACAGTAACACTAGTGAACAACAGTAACAATAGTGAAGAACAGTAACAATAGTGAACAACAGTAACAATAGTGAAGAACACTAACAATAGTGAACAACAGTAACAATAGTGAACAACAGTAACACTAGTGAAGAACAGTAACAATAGTGAACAACAGTAACAATAGTGAACAACAGTAACAATAGTGAAGAACACTAACAATAGTGAACAACAGTAACAATAGTGAACAACAGTAACAATAGTGAACAACAGTAACAATAGTGAACAACAGTAACAATAGTGAACAACAGTAACAATAGTGAACAACAGTAACACTAGTGAAGAACAGTAACAATAGTGAAGAACAGTAACAATAGTGAAGAACAGTAACAATAGTGAACAACAGTAACAATAGTGAACAACAGTAACAATAGTGAAGAACAGTAACAATAGTGAACAACAGTAACACTAGTGAAGAACAGTAACAATAGTGAAGAACAGTAACAATAGTGAAGAACAGTAACAATAGTGAACAACAGTAACAATAGTGAACAACAGTAACAATAGTGAACAACAGTAACAATAGTGAACAACAGTAACAATAGTGAACAACAGTAACAATAGTGAACAACAGTAATAATAGTGAACAACAGTAACAATAGTGAACAACAGTAACACTAGTGAAGAACAGTAACAATAGTGAAGAACACTAACAATAGTGAACAACAGTAACAATAGTGAACAACAGTAACACTAGTGAATAACAGTAACAATAGTGAAGAACACTAACAATAGTGAACAACACTAACAATAGTGAATAACAGTAACAATAGTGAATAACAGTAACAGTGAAGGCATTTCAGTGTTATAGTTGTGTTTGTTTATGGTGGTGGTAGAAAAAGGATGTGGGCGCATGTGCACTACTTCTTCTATTGTTCTCTTGTATCCACTGGATACAACAATCCTATCCTCCTCAGACACAATAGTGTTAACATTGCATTTATTTTTTATCTTATTCAGGTCATTCCCATGTTTTTTGTTTGGAAAGTTAATGAAAGTATTTTCATAGTATAATAATTTGTAAGAAAATGACTTTGCGACCCCTGTTCTAAACTGAAACTACTTTAAATTTGGGATGTCTCAGAGCAAGATGATTTGTATTTTTTACCTGAGGTGATCCTTAGGTCCATCGTGGGGGTAATATGTCTAAATGTAACTTTTATGATTGGGTCTAAAAAGATAGAAGTGTCAGATACCATGTAGCAACTCATAATGTAATAAGGTTTTTGTGCATAAGGTAATAACTTATTACATTATTAGCTCAGCTATATAACAACTCATAATGTAACAATGCTTTATACTGTGAGAAAAGTTGTATTATCATTATTTTTTAACCTTTGCCATTGCTGCGAGGTCAAAGGTTAACTATTTTTAAGTAATGCTTTTGAAGCAATCCTATAGTTATTACATTTAAGTTATTATATTATGAATTTTTATTACACTTAAATTACATTTTGAACTGTTATTACATTTAAATTATTACATTATGAACTTTTATTATATTTAAGTTATTACATTATTATACATTCTTACACTATAAGTTGCTACACACCAAAATAAACCTAGTTTCACAGAATCATCCATAAACAGTTGTTCCAGATGTGCAAACACTGGCTCTGTTTGTGTCTTTTAGCTGAAATAAAGCAGACAAAGTGGAGTGAACTGTCCATCTTATTAAAGGTTTAGCAGGGTTAGGGTGAGGGCTAATGTATGGACAGGGTTATGACAGCGCTAATGAATCTACAGAAAACACACACGGCTCAGACTAATTGCAGTTAATGGTCCATTTAAATGAATGTCAGCCACAAAACAAGCATATTTCTTTTCGTGATGGGATGAACAAAGCAATGAATCCATACAATATGTGCACATCGTACACTTTAACAATGCTTGCTGGTTTGTTTTCCCACACTGACTGGAGTTGATATGTTATTAATGTTTGATGTGTTTGGGGAAAAAATGTTCAACATGTGTACTTTTAACTGGAAGCAAAGACATTTTGCTTCCAGTTAAAAGTACACAGAGAAAAAAATAGTATTTCAGACTTTAGCCTTAGCTAGAGGGAGTTAAATGTTTTTATGTCCCATTAAGTAATTTAAAAAATGACACTGGTCCATAATTAGTTTTATCAAGTCTCTTCCTCCGACATTAAATGTGTTAAATCTTCCTTTAATCGGATGAATGACAAAATAAATTACTTTAGTGCTGGTTAGTTCATGTGTTTAATATATCTCATCTCATCATCTGAACCCGCTTTATCCTCACTAGGGTCGCGGGGGTCACTGGGGGCCTAATCCAGCTACAATGGGCGAAGGCGGGGTACACCCTGTATGAGACGCCAGTTCATCGCAGGGCTGAACATATATAGACAAACAATCACTCTCACATTCACACCTATGGACAATTTTAGATTAACCAATTAACCTATCAGTGCATGTGTTTGGATGGTGGGAGGAAACCGGAGTGCCCGGCGAAAACCCACGCGGACACGGGGAGGACATGCAAACTCCACACAGAAAGGTCTGGTACGGGATTCGAACCAGGGTCCTTCTTGCTGTGAGGCACGAGTGCTAACCACTGCACCGCCGTGCTAACCACTGCACCGCCGTGCTAACCACTGCACCGCCGTGCTAACCACTGCACCGCCGTGCTAACCACTGCACCGCCGTGCTAACCACTGCACCGCCGTGCTAACCACTGCACCGCCGTGCTAACCACTGCACCGCCGTGCTAACCACTGCACCGCCGTGCTAACCACTGCACCGCCGTGCTAACCACTGCACCGCCGTGCTAACCACTGCACCGCCGTGCTAACCACTGCACCACCGTGCCATGTTTAATATATATGATCTACTTCAAAACACTGTCTGCACATTATAATCCTTTCACTTTACACAATTTTGTTCATTTTACTGAATATTTTGA
>CM035802.1:1365490-1525490 GCA_020466265.1 Siphamia tubifer | reverse complement strand
TGCAACAGCTACTGTGGCTCCGTCTTCTCTTGTAGATGCTAATGCTACTTCAGATTCGCTGCATTTGGTGACAGCTTAACCCCACGTGGGTGACGCTAAAGTCCATTTGACAAGAAATGGACTTGCTTTTTCTGGGTCCCTCATTCGTCTTGTTGTTTTCTATGAATGCGGTATGCAGCCAGTGGAGGTGACAAACTACTGTCAAATTCAGCATGTGTTGGTAACTCGGGGTGACCCATCAGATTCCAAAAGGAGCGTGGAAAAGTGGTTTTCAGCGGAATGACACCTTGAATTAGTGTGTAGATGATGTGTTTTATAGGGTCGTGGTAGTGGGTATGGACAGGACATACTGCCAAATGCATTAATAGACATATTCAGAGTCATTCTGCTCCAGATGAGTTAACTGTGTTCACATTTTTAATCACATGAGTTAACTGTGTTCACATTTTTAATCACATGAGTTAACTGTGTTCACATTTTTAATCACATGAGTTAACTGTGTTCACATTTTTAATCACATGAGTTAACTGTGTTCACATTTTTAATCACATGAGTTACCTGTGTCCACATTTTTAATCAGATTAATCATGATGATGGATTAATCTGTGTTTATGTTAACAGCTTTAGTAATAAGTGTAGAATAATTAGACCATCACTGGGTTATTTCTACATTCTCTAATGAAGTAGCCACAGGGTACATCTTACTCTACTGCATATTTTTCATGGAGGCATGGAGCGCTGGGGAGCCTGGGTGTCGCAGCGCTGGAGAGCCTGGGCATTGCAGCGCTCTGCTTCACTGCACACAAGCCACAAAAAAACGCTGCTGAGACCAAACGTCCATACAGCACCTCGCTGCGTCCACCTGTGTGCACACTCTGCAGCAGGTGCAGCATTTACACCCAGTGATATTTGTGCAGACAATGGGGGGTGGGGGGTAATAATAATAATAATAATAATAATAATAATAATAATAATGCTTTTCTTCCTGATGTGAAACAACACATTCTAATTGTACTCCAAATTATGTTTTTCTTATATTTGCAAAAAATCTTCCTCTTGTACATGGTTTTAAATGTCATTATATCTTCACATTGATTGAATTTTTTATCTAAACCATTCCATCATTTACCCCGACATTTATTTTAATGAAAAAAATACATTTTGAAATTCAAAGTTCTCCCCAGTTTAGAATAATAACCATCTCACTCTCTAAATAAAAATGGAGTTGTAGGTGGTAAGGAATTGTTTTTAAATCCATTTTTGGACATTATGTAAATGACATTTTATAAATGCCCTGAACATGATTTATCCTGTTTTGTCGTCCACCAGATGTATTCATTTTAAGCTTACTAAATGGAGAAGAAGTGGGTTGGTGTGATCATTAAAATAAGCTTCATGAACAGTTCTAATAGATTAATCAATGGCAGTAAGTTAGTCCCCAAATTTCAATAAAATAATTAATATCAGACAGAAGAAATAAATGATGAGTAAATGAATATGAGTAAAGCACTTTGATTTCCAGTCACAACTTCATGGTTAGTCAAACTTCCTGTGTTTGTGTGTCCATAAAAGTACAACATTTCCAACACAAAACATTGAGGAGCTCAGAATAGACAAGCCGACACCCACCACCTCCACCCCTAACCCCCAAAAGCAGATAATACTGACTGCTTTCAAGTAACAGCACTGCTTTATAAGAACTTAAAAGGCACCTGTAACTGTGTGTTAGCCTCGCTGCTTCCTCTGTATTCCTTTTAAAAAGACTTGTGTGTGTGTGTGTGTGTGTGTGTGTGTGTGTGTGTGTGTGTGTGTGTGTGTGTGTGTTGATCCATTAGAACTCAGTTTTGCTCCTGCTTTGTAGATCTCTTAATGACATCTACAAAGCAACAGCAATGGGCACTGTTGGACATATGGTAACATACACACACACACACACACACACACACACACAGGGTGGACCAACCACCACTGAGTGTGTGTGTGTGTGTGTGTGTGTGTGTGTGTGTGTGTGTGTGTGTGTGTGTATGTTACCATATGTCCAACAGTGCCCATTGCTGTTGCTTTGTGTGTGTGTACAGTATATGCAGTGCTGGGATTAACAGCATTAACATTAACATTAACAATAACATTAAAGTATAATGGCGTGACTAACGCCACCGTATTTCGAGTAACGGACTAATTACTTTATCCATAACTGTATCGCTGTTACCGTTACTTGGGAAATAATGTGACGCGTTGCAGGCATGTTTCCATTATCGGAACTTCCAGGACTTTTTGGGGGGAACTACTTTTGACCGGGCAATGAGTTAGCCCTCTCAGACGTGTGTCTCCTTTTTACAAACATCAATGAACATTTCAGGCGTGTCTCCATGCAGAAAGGGAACCTTTTGATGACCTTATTACATCGCATCAGTTGCTACGGTAACGTCACTAACAAAAAGCGTCAAAACAAAGCCTTAGCAGAGGAGGAAATCACAAGACGAGACATGGACTAGGGATGACGAAATGCATTAAACAATCTTGGCCGATCACTGAGCCTTATTAAGTGGTCTCAGTCAGTCACAGAAAAAAGAAAACAGGTGATTTGTCAGCACACACACACACACACACACACACACACACACTGCCATTATGCACAGTGGCGCTTCAGTCACTTTTGAAACACGAGTCACACTGCGAGGTCTAGCGATGTTATGTTAAAAGCTCATTTTAAACCGTCACACATCGAGAAATTATTCGATATTCCAGTAAATTCTGCTGCTAAATATGGTGTCAAAAAACCTTAGCCATGTCAATCAGCCTGCGTCAGTTCTGCATCAACCCCTTTTGCTGTAGCCCACCCGTCATGTCATTTTCAGTAGGTCTGTCAGATAACACAACTCATCCACCGCACTTTTGGGTTTCATGGTGAAACTTACTGTCCCAGTCTGTAGCGGTTACAGAAGTTCTAGTTTTGTGTTTTATTTACATTTTGAACAAATCTTCTAAACTGCTGTGAGGTGTACCACATAAATTAATTGAGGAAGCATCTTAAATCACATCCAAAGTAACGTCACAGAACAACGATGGATACACTGTAACAGTTGTTTTGTTTTTTTTGTTTCTTTGAAAATTTTAAGCAAAACAAAAAAATGTTTTTTCCTGGAAACTAATGACTTTGCTAGTGGAGTAATGCAGTTAGTGACGCAATTACTTTTTGGGGACGTAGCTAGTACTTGTAATTAATTACGTTTTCAAAGTAACTTACCCAGCACTGAGTATATGTGTGTACTTTCAGTTTTATGTGTGTACATTCAGTGTATGTGTATGTACTTTCAGTGTGTGTGTGTGTGTGTGTGTGTGTGTGTGTATGTATGTGTATGTATGTGTATGTATGTGTGTGTGTGTGTGTGTGTGTGTGTGTGTTTCTTTTGAATCTCGTTTCTGTTTGCTTGGTAGTTATTATTTCTTTGCTTTTTTTAACACCTCCTTCCACACTGACAGGGTTCTCCAGGTGAAAGAGGTGCCGCCGGTCCAGCTGGTCCAATTGGCCTTTCTGGTAGACCTGGTCCTCAAGGTCCTCCAGGTCCAGCCGGTGAAAAAGGAGCACCTGTGAGTGTTTTTCTTCTCCTTTTACTGCGCTTTCAAACGTGTCCCCATCTGTCTTTGTGTTCCTCTGATGCAATGTAATGAAAACAAATGGACCTGTTTCTTCAGGGCGAGAAAGGGCCGCAAGGTCCAGCCGGTCGCGATGGCATCCAGGGTCCCGTAGGTCTACCCGGACCGGCCGGACCCCAGGGACCACCCGGAGAAGACGGTGATAAGGTAAAGTTAAAGCCACACACAGCGGCACTCAGCTTGTTAGATTGGCCCGTTTTCAACTCCATCTTCTTTCCAAAACCCGAAGACATTTGGGACGGAATGAGTTTGCCAATCAATCTTCATCCCAAAGCTTATACTCACACCATCTGCACAGAAAATATGTCTCTGTTTTTTTGTCACCACCGGTACCGATCCATCTTCATAACCGACTGCACCAATAATTGCAATTAAGAGCAAATCTGAAAGTTAAACATTGTTGCTTGTTTCGACTCCTGTTGTCATTATTAAACCCATTAACGTTACTATTATGCATCGTAATGAACTGCTGAATGTACCGTCTGCCCATTTTCTGGGTGGATTTGTGCCGGTTTTTCTTAACTGTGGTCTGTTTTTGTGTGTCCGGCTCCAAGGGAGAGGTTGGAGAGCCCGGTCAGAAAGGAAGCAAAGCCGACAAAGGAGAACAGGTGCACACGTCAAACATTTACAGCCCATGTTCATTCACTTTGTTACATTGACTGTTTTGGATGTTTTGGCTGGAACTTTTTCCTTCTTTGTGTTCAGGGTCCTCCTGGCCCAGCTGGGCTCCAAGGCCCGATTGGTGCTCCTGGTCCTGCTGTGAGTGCCTCTTGTATTTTTTTTTTTTTACAAGTTTTTCACATTCATTCCATCACAAACTCAGCAAGAAAAAGTGTTTCTTCTGCAGATGATACAATGTTTTAACGTACAAATGATCGAATAATCAAATTTTTGCATTTGCCTGAGGAGTTTTTCGGTAAAATAGAAGCAGTTATCAGTATTTATCAGATGTATTTACTGTAAATAGAAGGAGCAAAAACCATGACTTGCAACAAAACCTGGACTTTTTTGCAGAGTTAATATGTTGAATAGAAGTTTTCACAGTGTAAATGACCCATGTGCTGGTTCTCAGGGAGCTGATGGAGAGCCAGGTCCCAGGGGTCAACAGGGTATGTTCGGACAAAAGGGAGATGAAGGTTCCAGAGGTTTCCCTGGACCCCCTGGTCCCATCGGTCTGCAGGTTAGTACCTCTACAAAAACAAACACATACAGTTAATTGATTGATTGAAACCAAATTCAAGAATTAAAAAATAACAGCAGCCATTTTAGTGACACACTCTGCTTTGCTTTGCTTTAATTAGTTCAATTCCCAAAACCTACTTGTGACAGAATAGAGATTCTCAAAAAAACAATAGCGTGTAACTTTCCTGTCCTTTTGACTGTGTTAGATGCAGATAAGCAGTTACAACGGCATTATTACAGTGAAATTACATCAAAATTACCATATATTTTTATTAGTGATCTGGTACTTGTAATAAGTAGTTACAAAGGCATTATTGGCATGAAATTACGTCAAAATTACCATAGAATCACCACCTTTACCACCATTACCGTGATCCAATAATTGTAATTGTAACAAGTGTAACTGAAATACCAATACACCCTGCCATTTGGGCAGGGTGTCATTTGTGGGACAGAGCAGAGTGGTGGAAATATTCAAACCAACATATAATAAAGATTTTCATGTTTTTATGAAAAGTCACATTTTTGATGGCACACATTGGCCAAGTGAATGCCACTGTCATATTTCTGTGCCGCTGTTTGGGAGGATTGATGTCCCAGAATCCACTGAACCTTTATTGTTTTAGCGTCTCAGGTGATAGCATTTCTTCCGTGGTAATCTTGTAGCTGTCACTTCAGATGGAAGAAACTCATTTATAAGATATAAAAACATCCACACCATTATGAGCCACAGTTCTGGATTTATAAAGATAATAATGAGAAACTAAAATCTTCCTGGACAATCTGCTCTTCTGGTGGGAAAACAAGAGGAAAAATTAACATATGGTAAAAGAATATAATTTAATTTACCTCATATTGCTCTTTATATTAGATTATTTTAGGGCTGTCACATGATTCAAATTTTTTGTCAGATTAATCACAGGGTGGATCTTTGGATTGATTTCAATTGATCATGATCAAAACAGTTTGTCAGTTAACTGTTCTGTCTAGGGGTTGATGGGTTTTTTTGTGTGGTGTGGGGGGTGGTGCCCTCCCCCAATCACACACACACCACCCAGTCAGGTAGTCAAAATATGTAGTCAAATGTCCTTCAAAATACACAAAAATACACCGTAGAACACAAAAAATGCAGAGAATTTTTTTTTTTTTTAAACTATTCTAAAAGAAGAGACAGAAGGAAAAATACCCCAAAAAATGCAATATTCATATGTAAAATGTGCAAAAATATGAATATATATTGAATTTCTTCAACAATTTCAACTTAACAACTGTAAACAATATGCGGTCTAGTTATGCTCAATGTAATTTTGGCTAGACCATAGAAGAATAACTAGAGATTTTCTTTTATCAAAGATAAGTGAAGAATGTGACAAAATGTCAACAATCTTTAAATTCTTTTTACAGAAGCGAAAACAGTCATTAAGCTCCATAATCCACCATTTTGTTTAGTCATTCCTAACTTCCCTGGACTCCTCTGTGAACTTTCCTGCATCTAACTACGTCATCCTAAAGATTACACTGATTGGTTGTAGTACCGTCCTATTGCATACAGAGGATTTGAAAGACAACCTTTTAGCCCCGCCTCCTCTGACTATGAAGCACCACTAGACCCATACATGGAATGAATAAGGATAGCGCTGCTGGGCTACAAAAATACACAAAAAATGCTGAGAAAAAAATATACAAATTCTGCAAAAAAGTGACACAAATTTAAAATGTATAAAAAAAAAACTGAAAAAATACAAAAAACTGAAAAAAACACCAAAAACTTTGGCTAAATATATATTCAAATAACTTGCTTCAACAATTTCAACATAACAACTGTAAAACAACAGGCCTGGCTGCACTAAACGCCCCTAGCAGAAGCAAATCTGACGTTCTACTGTAGTAGTCTAGTTTCACTCAATGTAAGCTTTGGCTAGATTTCCCTGAAACTGGCCGACCAATCACGGTGAAGTGTAGTCAGAGGGCGGGTGTAAAAGTGACACTGCGACAATTGCGGGAGAAACAAGCGTAAAGAACAACGGGTGGAGATTTTTTTTTATCAAAGATGAGTGAAGAATGTGAGAAAATGTCAGAAATCTATACCTAATTTTTACAGAAGTGACAACAGTCGTTAAGTTCCATTATTCTATGGCCCTCTAGAATGTTGCGACAGCTCCCATTGACGTTCCCACCATTCTGCGGGCGGATTTTTTTCAACAACCGCTCACTGCGCCATTAACGCCCGCTGCCAACAGTAACTACTCCGCAAGTAGTTCGGCCACTTTGAAAGCAAATATTCGCTACATTGTAATGGCTATTTTATCCAGTCTGTTAGAGTAGTAGCAGTAATAATCTGTAATAACCTGTAGAATAAGCAGGATAATGTATTGCCCACACGTGACTATCAAAAATATTTCCCTTTGGCCCCGTCAGGAAATATTTTTTCTGATTGTAATGCATGTGCAATACATTATCCCTTACTGATCCATCATTTTATTTAGTTATTCTTAACTTTCTCCGGATGCCTCCGTGAACTTTCCGGCATTTAACTACATCATCCTAAAGATTACGCTGATTGGTTGTAGTAAATGGTAAATGGTCTTCACTTATATAGTTCTTTTCCACCTTCACGGTGTTCAAAGCACTTTACATTAGCTTCACATTCACCCATTCACACACACACTCATACACCAGTAGGTTTCTAAGGTCTAAGATCAGTCCTACTGGACGTGTGGACAGCCAACCTCTCGGTCATTGGGCGACCCACTCTACCAACTGAGCCACAGTACCGTCCTATTGCATACATGCAGACCCATACATGTCATAAATTGGGACACCACAGGTAGGCTACAAAAATACACTATGCAACACAAAAAAGGGGGAAAAAAATCCAAAATCTAAAAAAAAAAATGATACAAATTTAAAACATATAAAAAAAACACCAAAATGTGATATTAATATCTAAAATTAACTTCCTTCAAAGGTTTTCACAAAACAACTGTTCCATTGCATGTTAACCATAATGGGTGGATTGATGGATACAGCATTAGGGTAGTAGTTAGTACAGAATGTCCTACACAATATGCTATCAATATAATGAAATAAATATGGACCAGCCAGTGGAACAATGGTTGTATTATTCAAATGTCTGTATAAGATGGAAGTTAGCAGTTTTATCTGTAACTTCATCAGCTGATTATAACCATGTTTATTATATGTTTAAATCTATACCTGGTTTATACTTTCAGACAAATACACCAGTTAACTGTTATTTCTTCTAAAGTTAAAACACTAAACCATGTTCGTGTAAAAGACGTGTCACGTGAACCCATCACCATGACAAGTGATCATAATGAGCTTCGGTTGTGTGGCGGTAATTACCCACCACGGTAGGACTCTGGACTTGTTCGAAGCCCATTTGTTGGTAATTATCTGTTTTATTACTAATCAGCTTCCGAAGTTTAACACTTTAATAGTTTTTCCCATCAGGCTTCGGATCATTGCGTCGATGAAATTCTATCGACCACTGCTCGTCTTCCCGAGGTGCGATCCCGTCGCCGCAGGAGCACCTTCGATGGACTTTTAATTGGGAGTAATTCACTTCCCATTGTGATTCCATTAATTGCGTGGACTGACCTGCTCCGGTTCCGTTTGTCATCCAGCGCATTTAGCATTTAGCTGTGTAATTAGTGGCGGCGCTAACGATCTCAAACTGGTGGAGACCTTTTACGAGATTTCTCAGCAGGAAAATGCAAACAAGGACACCAAAGAGTCAACTCTTAGATGTAGGGCGATGGCGTTCATGCACAAACCTACAACACAACAATCTGTGTGTGGGTTTTTGTGTGTTTTTCAGTGTTTCAGGTTAGTGTAATATAGAGGACTAAAAGTGCCAAAAATAAATACATGAATACATAATTAAACACTTCATTAAATATAGCATGAATTAATAAAAAATGGAATTAAATACATAAATGTGCCAGCTATGTTCAGAATACATTGTGAAAAGACAGATATACATGTCTTTGGCACTTAATGAGTTAAAAGAACTTCAATTGAGGTAAACAAAACAAAACATATATTGTTTCATTAACTAATTAATTATTTCATGGTCCTTTTTATGGACAAGTCAATGTGTCAAAATTAAATAAATAAATACATCATTAACTATTTAACATCATTAGGGTCGTCCAGTGAACGAAGGGTTGGTGGTTCATGTCCCAGCTCTGGCTGTCCACATGTCGAAGTGTCCTTGGGCAAAGACACTGAACCCTGATTTAGTCTCCCAGTAAGACTGACAGAACCTTAGAAACCTACAGGTGTATGAGTGTGTGTGAATGGGTGAATGTAAAGCTAATGTAAAGAGCTTTGAGCACCATGAAGGTGGAAAAGAAGAACATTTAAAGTGCAAAAAAGAACTATAGAAGTGCATAAAAAAATTTAACCAACCATATAAATAACGTGTCTTTAATTCATTAAAATGCCAATTCATCTTAGGTTAAAAAATAAAAACATTATTATTTTACTAAATAATTAATTATTTCTTGGTCCTTGTGTTGCAGTGGATCATTAATTTATTTTAACTGAATTTTTTTAATGAAATGACACATTTAATAACATATTTATGTATATACTTCCGATTTTAATGAATTAATTACATATTTAATTAACTATTATTCTACATTGTGTTTGTTTATTTAATTTTGCCACATTTATTCCTCCATATTCACCAACCTGACACACTGAAAAAGCACATGTAAGCACATGAAGATGAATTAATTCTTTGATCTCTCCACCTCCACACTGATGACAAACTGCTTCTGAATCACAAACAGGCACACGCTCGCAGAAGGAAAAACCCTGCGCCGACAATTTAATCATGACAGTTACGGGTAGAAATGTCAGGGTTCAGACGAACACATACCAGGTCTTGACCGCAGAGCTTATTTAACATGCATGAGTGACTCGGATCTACGGTACGGCGACACCTCGAAGCGGAGATGAGCAAAACTGTCGACTGCTAAGAGGAAAGTAAACACAAGCCAGGCCCGTCTGGTGTGTTTGTGGAGCCGAGGATGGAAAAAAAGAAGAAAAAGCATATCTGGATGCATCTGCTGTTTTATTAACAACTGAAATACACACAATACATCTGTAAAATGCATAGAAATATGATAAAATAGGTCTAAAAATGGGCAAAGATAAACAGAAAAATAAGCTAAGTTTCACAATAATAAGCTAAAATATGCCTAAATAAATCTAAAAATGTGTTATTGTTGTTGTTTATAGGGTTTGCCTGGACCCCCTGGTGAGAAGGGAGAGAACGGTGATGTTGGACCCATGGTAAGAAACAGTTTTTAACTGGAGTCACACCTGGAAAGTTTGGTCAATGACTCCAGTGGTGGGTGTGGTCAGTGGTTTATGCTTTCTTTTTTCCTCCTCTTCCTCCTTCACTTCTTCTTCCTCTTCTTGCTTCTCTTTCTTTTTTCCTCCTCTTCCTCCTTCACTTCTTCTTCCTTCTATTAGGGTTAATAAATATTTCCTCTTCTTCTTCCTCCTCTTCTGCTTTTTCTTCAGGTTAGTTTCTTCTTCCCATTACTTTTATCTTCTTCCTTCTATTACTTTTGTCTTTGTCTTCTTCCTATTGCTTTGTTTTTTTCATCTTCTTCTTCAGATTAGTTTGATTTTTTTCTTCATATTATGTTCTTTACTTTTATCTTCTTCCCTCTATACTCTTCTTCTTTCTTCATCTCCTTTTCCTCACTTCTTTTTCTTCCTCTCGTCTCTTCTTCCTCTTTCTTTTATCTTTGTCTTCTGTCTAGCAATCTTTCTTCTTCTTCTGCCTCTTCTTTCACTTCTTATTTTTTTTCATCTTCTCCTTTTTCTTCCTACACTTCTTCTTTCTGTTACTTTTACCTTCTTCTTCTATTATCACTTAATTGTAATTTTAATCTTGTGATTATTAAACTATATTTACATATAAGTACATTTGTTATTTATCCTCTTTTTGTTCCAGTAAAATATTTCTAATTTAATAGGTATAGTTATTTAACATCTGGTCTGTGTAAATGTCAAACCAAAAATGTTTTTCTATATATTAAAACATTAAACTTCATTATTTATTTTTGTTCAGGGTCCTCCAGGTCCTCCTGGTCCCAGAGGTCCTCAGGGTCCCAGTGGAGCTGATGTACGTACACAACACATCACATAAATATAAATGGTCACAGGCTGTTATTAGATTTAAACGCCTGGATATAATCATCAACACCTCCATGCTGACTCTTTTGTCCCCTCAGGGTCCTCAAGGTCCTCCAGGTGGCGTGGGCCCGATGGGATCTGTTGGTGAGAAGGTAAGAGGAGGCCCCCTGGGGTGTTTTCTATCTGTGCAGCATCATGGTGAGCTCTGACAGTGACCTTTAGAGGTCCTGGAAAAACCTGGAGAACAGAGCTGCCAAAACAGGTTAACTTTACCGGCCACAGTCAGACTAATGTGGGTAAAAAAGAATAAGGTAAGGAAGGTAAAGATAAGGTAAGGTAAAGATAAGCTAAGGTAAGGTAAAGGTAAGCTAAGGTAAGGTAAAGATAAGGTAAGGTAAGGTAAAGATAAGGTAAGGTAAAGGTAAGGTAAGGTAAAGATAAGGTAAGGTAAGGTAAAGATAAGGTAAGGTAAGGTAAAGATAAGCTAAGGTAAGGTAAAGGTAAGCTAAGGTAAGGTAAAGATAAGGTAAGGTAAGGTAAAGATAAGGTAAGGTAAAGGTAAGGTAAGGTAAGGTAAAGATAAGGTAAGCTAAGGTAAAGATAAGGTAAGGTAAAGGTAAGGTAAGGTAAAGATAAGGTAAGGTAAGGTAAAGATAAGGTAAGGTAAGGTAAAGATAAGGTAAGGTAAGGTAAAGATAAGCTAAGGTAAGGTAAAGGTAAGCTAAGGTAAGGTAAAGATAAGGTAAGGTAAGGTAAAGATAAGGTAAGGTAAGCTAAGGTAAAGATAAGCTAAGGTAAAGATAAGGTAAGGTAAAGATAAGGTAAGGTAAAGGTAAGCTAAGGTAAGGTAAAGATAAGGTAAGGTAAGGTAAAGATAAGGTAAGCTAAGGTAAAGATAAGGTAAGGTAAGGTAAAGATAAGGTAAGGTAAAGATAAGCTAAGGTAAGGTAAAGATAAGGTAAGATAAAGGTAAGCTAAGGTAAGGTAAAGATAAGGTAAGATAAAGGTAAGCTAAGGTAAGGTAAAGATAAGGTAAGATAAAGATAAGGTAAGGTAAGGTAAAGATAAGGTAAGGTAAGGTAAAGATAAGCTAAGGTAAAGATAAGGTAAGGTAAAGATAAGGTAAGGTAAAGGTAAGCTAAGGTAAGGTAAAGATAAGGTAAGGTAAGGTAAAGATAAGGTAAGCTAAGGTAAAGATAAGGTAAGTTAAAGGTAAAGATAAGGTAAGATAAAGGTAAGCTAAGGTAAGGTAAAGATAAGGTAAGATAAAGGTAAGCTAAGGTAAGGTAAAGATAAGGTAAGATAAAGGTAAGCTAAGGTAAGGTAAAGATAAGGTAAGATAAAGATAAGGTAAGATAAAGATAAGGTAAGGTAAGGTAAAGATAAGGTAAGATAAAGATAAGGTAAGGTAAGGTAAAGATAAGGTAAGATAAAGGTAAGCTAAGGTAAGGTAAAGATAAGGTAAGATAAAGGTAAGCTAAGGTAAGGTAAAGATAAGGTAAGATAAAGGTAAGGTAAGGTAAAGATAAGGTAAGATAAAGATAAGGTAAGGTAAGGTAAAGATAAGGTAAGTTAAAGGTAAGCTAAGGTAAAGATAAGGTAAGATAAAGGTAAGCTAAGGTAAGGTAAAGATAAGGTAAGATAAAGGTAAGGTAAGGTAAGGTAAAGATAAGGTAAGATAAAGATAAGGTAAGGTAAGGTAAAGATAAGGTAAGTTAAAGGTAAGCTAAGGTAAAGATAAGGTAAGATAAAGATAAGGTAAGATAAAGATAAGGTAAGGTAAAGATAAGGTAAGATAAAGGTAAGGTAAGGTAAGGTAAAGGTAAGCTAAGGTAAAGGTAAGGTAAGATAAAGATAAGGTAAGATAAAGATAAGGTAAGGTAAAGATAAGGTAAGATAAAGGTAAGGTAAGGTAAAGGTAAGGTAAGGTAAAGATAAGGTAAGATAAAGATAAGGTAAGGTAAGGTAAAGATAAGGTAAGGTAAGGTAAAGATAAGCTAAGGTAAAGATAAGGTAAGGTAAAGATAAGGTAAGGTAAAGGTAAGCTAAGGTAAGGTAAAGATAAGGTAAGGTAAGGTAAAGATAAGGTAAGCTAAGGTAAAGATAAGGTAAGTTAAAGGTAAAGATAAGGTAAGATAAAGGTAAGCTAAGGTAAGGTAAAGATAAGGTAAGATAAAGGTAAGCTAAGGTAAGGTAAAGATAAGGTAAGATAAAGGTAAGCTAAGGTAAGGTAAAGATAAGGTAAGATAAAGATAAGGTAAGATAAAGATAAGGTAAGGTAAGGTAAAGATAAGGTAAGATAAAGATAAGGTAAGGTAAGGTAAAGATAAGGTAAGATAAAGGTAAGCTAAGGTAAGGTAAAGATAAGGTAAGATAAAGGTAAGCTAAGGTAAGGTAAAGATAAGGTAAGATAAAGGTAAGGTAAGGTAAAGATAAGGTAAGATAAAGATAAGGTAAGGTAAGGTAAAGATAAGGTAAGTTAAAGGTAAGCTAAGGTAAAGATAAGGTAAGATAAAGGTAAGCTAAGGTAAGGTAAAGATAAGGTAAGATAAAGGTAAGGTAAGGTAAGGTAAAGATAAGGTAAGATAAAGATAAGGTAAGGTAAGGTAAAGATAAGGTAAGTTAAAGGTAAGCTAAGGTAAAGATAAGGTAAGATAAAGATAAGGTAAGATAAAGATAAGGTAAGGTAAAGATAAGGTAAGATAAAGGTAAGGTAAGGTAAGGTAAAGGTAAGCTAAGGTAAAGGTAAGGTAAGATAAAGATAAGGTAAGATAAAGATAAGGTAAGGTAAAGATAAGGTAAGATAAAGGTAAGGTAAGGTAAAGGTAAGGTAAGGTAAAGATAAGGTAAGATAAAGATAAGGTAAGGTAAGGTAAAGATAAGGTAAGGTAAGGTAAAGATAAGCTAAGGTAAAGATAAGGTAAGGTAAAGATAAGGTAAGGTAAAGGTAAGCTAAGGTAAGGTAAAGATAAGGTAAGGTAAGGTAAAGATAAGGTAAGCTAAGGTAAAGATAAGGTAAGTTAAAGGTAAAGATAAGGTAAGATAAAGGTAAGCTAAGGTAAGGTAAAGATAAGGTAAGATAAAGGTAAGCTAAGGTAAGGTAAAGATAAGGTAAGATAAAGGTAAGCTAAGGTAAGGTAAAGATAAGGTAAGATAAAGATAAGGTAAGATAAAGATAAGGTAAGGTAAGGTAAAGATAAGGTAAGATAAAGATAAGGTAAGGTAAGGTAAAGATAAGGTAAGATAAAGGTAAGCTAAGGTAAGGTAAAGATAAGGTAAGATAAAGGTAAGCTAAGGTAAGGTAAAGATAAGGTAAGATAAAGGTAAGGTAAGGTAAAGATAAGGTAAGATAAAGATAAGGTAAGGTAAGGTAAAGATAAGGTAAGTTAAAGGTAAGCTAAGGTAAAGATAAGGTAAGATAAAGGTAAGCTAAGGTAAGGTAAAGATAAGGTAAGATAAAGGTAAGGTAAGGTAAGGTAAAGATAAGGTAAGATAAAGATAAGGTAAGGTAAGGTAAAGATAAGGTAAGTTAAAGGTAAGCTAAGGTAAAGATAAGGTAAGATAAAGATAAGGTAAGATAAAGATAAGGTAAGATAAAGATAAGGTAAGGTAAAGATAAGGTAAGATAAGGTAAAGATAAGGTAAGATAAAGATAAGGTAAGATAAAGATAAGGTAAGGTAAAGATAAGGTAAGATAAGGTAAAGATAAGGTAAGATAAAGATAAGGTAAGATAAAGATAAGGTAAGGTAAGGTAAAGGTAAGTTAAAGGTAAGGTTATAACGGCTATTTTATCCAGTCTGTTATAGTAGCACTAATAAGCTGTAATAACCCGTAGAATAAGTGGGATAATGTATTCCCCACGAGTTACTATCGAAAAATATTCCCCAACGATGTCGAATGGGGAGTTGTTCCGCCCCGAAGGGGAATATTTTTCGATAGTAACTCGTGGGGAATACATTATCCCTTGCGTGTCGCCCAGTAATAAATGATTTACTTCAGTTATTACAAGAATAAATGAATTTAATAATTTGTGGTGAAAATCTGAAACTATACACATTTTTAGAAGGTTTTCATTCAAATACAGTACAAATTCATATAAAGGTGGGTCAGACCTCATATGATCCCCCTCCAGATGGACCACTTGGTCCCACTTTGTCCCACTTTGTCCCACTTTGTCCCACTTTGTCCCACTTTGTCCCACTTTGTCCCACTTGGTCCCACTTGGTCCCACTTTGTCCCACTTTGTCCCACTTTGTCCCACTTGGTCCCACTTGGTCCCACTTGGTCCCACTTTGTCCCACAGTTTCAGGCTTTTTACCAGAGTTCTCTGTTAATGTGTGTTTTCCATTTGGCAGAAGGCTGTGCTGTAAAGGTTTAATGTTTTACCACAGCTGTTTAAGTGACACATATACACTGAAAAAAACATTCATAAAATAAAACATTAAAAAAAATTTTTTTTTTTTAAATAATTACAAATATACAGTATTTTTTAAATGAAATAAAAATCTATTTATAAAAATAACTAAAATAAATAATAATAATTAAAAAGTAAACAGATCTTCAAACCGTTGCAAAATACATGTTTCACTTTGTGGATGTTTCCCTCATGCTTTATGGGGACAATTAATGTATTTATAAATAACAGAGATTTATATTTTTCTACTGGGGGCTGACATTTACATTTAACCCTCATGGGGTCCTGAATTTTGGTTCCCATGGTGTCAGAGGTCCCCATGATGTGACTCTTAGGTGAAAAACCACTAAAGTCCATTTTTGGTCTTTTATTAGTAAGAAAAATAACGAACAGTGGGAGGAAAAAAAAGATTGCAAATGAAACTGGAACCCCTTTTTTTTTTTACCCAAATAAGCATAAACAAAAATATAAAACAGGGGTCTCAAACTCATTACTTTCAGGGGCCACATTCAGCCCAATTTGATCTCCAGTGGGCCGGACCAGTAAAATAATAGCATAGTAATAACCTTGGAAAAAAAGGCAATAACACATTTTTGTGTTTGTTTTAGTGCAAAAAAAACCATTAAATTTTTATACTTTTTTAAGATAAACTATCCAACAAGACAGATGTGACTAACCTGAAAAAACTGAAATGTCACATGGAATTCTAACAATACTCAATTTATCATTCACACACATGCCATTATGGATCAGATCTGCTACAAAGACACTAAATTGTTACAATTGTGCTTAATGTTCTTTATAAATTTCAGGTTGTTCATGTTTATTCATGTTTTTCACATATAAATATTTATCAATTGTAAATATTTTCCTAATTTAATGTTATTTTTGCACTATAACAAGGACAGAGATTTGAAGTTATCATTATTCACAGGCATCATTTAAATTATTTTCACATCAAAATGAGAAGAAAATCTTTTTTTTTTTTTAAGGTTATTCTGCTATAATTTGACTCTAGATAATATTGGTTTGTATGTGGAACCTGAACTAAAATCAGTTCCAAAGACTTGACTGTGGTATTTTTGCACTGAGCAAATTCATCCCAGGGGCCGCATTGGAACGTTTACGGGCCGCATTTGGCCGCCGGGCCGCATGTTTGAGACCCCTGATATAAAAGGTTCATAATAGGTGCATATTACTGCTGCCATTTTTGGTCTTTTATTTCTAAGAAAAACAAAGATCAAAAAAGAATTTTTAAATGAAATAAATTATTAGTCTAGCTGCACTAGCTCCTCCTAGCGGCAGTAAATCTAATGTGCTACCGTAGTAGTCTTGTTTCACTCAGTGTAACCTTTGGCTAGATTTCCCAGTAACTAACCGACCAATCACGGTGAAGTATAGAGTCAGAGGGCGGGCGGAACAAAGTGATGCTGCAATGATTGAGAGAGAAAAAAATGGAAACAACCACAGAAGAAGAACAACAATGGGGGAGATTTTGTTTTATCAAAGATGAGTGAAGAATGTGAGAAAACGTCAACAATCATTCAATTCTTTTTACAGAAGCGACAACAGTCGTTCAGCTCCATAATCCACTATTTTGTTTAGTCCTTCCTAACTTTCTATGGACTCCTTCATTAACTTTCCAGCGTCTAACTACGTCATCCTAAAGATTTTGTTGATTGGTTGTAGTACCGCTCTTTTGCACACAGAGGATTTGAAAGACAACCTTTTAGCTCCGCCTCCCCTGACTATGAGGCATTCCTAGACCTATACATGTAATGAATAGGGGTAGCGTGGCTAGGTTAGCAAATTATACCAAAAAGAAGTGGGGTTTTTTTTCATCCAAATAGGAAAACATAAAAAAAACATAAAAACTATTTTTTTTTTTTTGTTCAGTATTCACGTTGGCCTGACGGTTTTAGAAATATTTAACCATTGGAAAGTGTGGAAAATAACTTGTGAGGACATGTCTTTACTCCATTACTTTATTTAGAATGTACATGGTTTCTATAGTTGACTGAAAAACAAATGTTTTGGACATAAGAGTTTTCCACCTGCTTGTGTTAAATGTAGTGGGACATGTGTGACATTTTCACATGTTTAAGGACGTTATAAGTGGAAGTAAAGTTGATTTGTCCAGACACTGACATTTGGGTATCCACAGGGTGAACAAGGCGAGGCTGGAAACCCAGGACCACCTGGAGAGCCTGGTACCGGGGTAAGTGTTATTTTACTGTGTGACAGGTTTCATATGTGTTTATTGTTCAAATTTAAGTAGACAATGGTCACATTTTTCTGAGTGTTTATATATACAAGTATTAAAACACCTACAAAGTGACAATTAAAATAATTGGATAGATTTTGAGTATTTCAATTTTGATTATAAACTATTGATTTTATAAAGTACAATTAAACATAGTGAATTTATTAGTTGAATTATTTGGGATTTACTTCAGATGTAGCACATGTTGAATGAATCCAAATCAATTTTAATGGTAAAACTGTCCAATATTTACTAGTTATTTGGAAAATACTAATTCACATATTCCAAATATTTGCAAAAAACTAATTTAGACTTAACATGGTGGAATTATTCTTATTCCTAAATATATATGGATGATATTGATTTATATGTTGTTGACTTTGCAAGGGACAATGTATTGCCCACGCGGTGCTATCAGAAAAATATTCCCCGACGCCTCAAATAACGTCTTTATTTTTTTGACCTGCAGAAGGTACCACAGACCCTGTAGACCACATCAGACCTTCCAGACCCTGTAGACCACATCAGACCTTGTAGACCACATCACACCTTCCAGACCCTGTAGACCACATTAGACCTCCCAGACCCTGTAGACCACATTAGCCCTTATAGATCCTTTAGACTATATCAGACCTTCCAGACCCTGTAGACCACATCAGACCTTGTAGACCACATCACACCTTCCAGACATTGTAGACCACATTAGACCTCCCAGACCCTGTAGACCACATTAGCCCTTATAGACCCTGTAGACCACATTAGACCACATTAGACCTTATAGACCCTGTAGACCACATTAGACCACATTAGACCTTATAGACCCTGTAGACCACATTAGACCTTATAGACCCTGTAGACCACATTAGACCACATTAGACCTTATAGAACCTGTAGACCACATTAGACCACATTAGACCTTATAGACCCTGTAGACCACATTAGACCACATTAGACATTATAGACCCTGTAGACCACATTAGACCACATTAGACCTTATAGACCCTGTAGACCACATTAGACCACATTAGACCTTATAGACCCTGTAGACCACATTAGACCACATTAGACCTTATAGACCCTGTAGACCACATTAGACCTTATAGACCCTGTAGACCACATTAGACCTTATAATCCCTGTAGACCACATTAGACCACATTAGACCTTATAATCCCTGTAGACCACATTAGACCTTCCAGACCCTGTAGACCACATTAGACCTTATAGACCCTGTAGACCACAGTAGACCACATTAGACCTTATAATCCCTGTAGACCACATTAGACCACATTAGACCTTATAGACCCTGTAGACCACATTAGACCACATTAGACCTTATAATCCCTGTAGACCACATTAGACCACATTAGACCTTATAGACCCTGTAGACCACATTAGACCACATTAGACCTTATAGACCCTGTAGACCACATTAGACCTTATAGACCCTGTAGACCACATTAGACCTTATAATCCCTGTAGACCACATGAGACCACATTAGATCTTATAATCCCTGTAGACCACATTAGACCTTCCAGACCCTGTAGACCACATTAGACCTTATAATCCCTGTAGACCACATTAGACCTTATAATCCCTGTAGACCACATTAGACCACATTAGACCTTATAATCCCTGTAGACCACATTAGACCTCATAAACCCTGTAAATTGACCAGAAATAGTCACTTGCTAAAAAGTTGATTCCATTCATTTATTTCCTAATATTCTTATAAGATGAACGTCAGACATAACATTCAAAGTTTTTGAAGGATGGAATGTTAATTTAACACATCGATATGCTTCCCTGTGTTAGTGTCAGCCTCAGATTTATGACAATTTCATTACCTCTTTATTTTTTCCCTTACCTTTAGCGATCTCCAGTTATTGATGGCTGTGTTAGCTCTGCTGCTTCACTTATCATAATTGAGGTGTTAGAGCAGATTGAAAAGATCGCGTATCTCCAGTGGGAGTGGCACAGGAGTGTGATTACAAGCATCCATAATGTCCTCTCCTGGTTCCTGCTATCATTAACATTTAGAATGTCTACTGCCCGCTCCACAGCACACCACCCAATTAAATACCCATGTTTCATTATTTTACTACAATTCTACACTTTTAATTTCAGGAACACTGACACAAGTCACTTTTCCATTGGATATATGCTCATAATTTGACCAATATTTATTAAATGTCTGAAAAACAGAAGTGTGTAATGTACGCTTGGGCGATAACCCGAAAATATACTGTTACCCGCCATTCCTACAAAAGCAGGACAAATAGACTCAGGCACAGCTTCTACCCATGAGCCATCACCATTTAAACAAAAGCACAAATGAAACTTCATAACGCCCACATGCTCTTTGACCATCCCCACAAACGCTCTTTAATAAATCCAGGTCCAATCAGGGGGTTGTGATTGGACAGAACGGCTGTTTAACGTCTGGATGTCTACTGGAAGAAAACGATGGCGTCCACTTCCTGTTTTGCATTGGTTTTTAACTATCAACATGTTAGACCAGATACTACATGTGATGTTTGACTTCATATTTGTCATAATTACGAAGCAGCAGCTCGACCCAATAAGAATCAACAAACTATTGCCCATAACCCAATATGTGTGTCATCATCGCACATATTGGGTCTCATGACAACAAGACCAGGAACATGTGCAGAACGACAGGAATGATGTTAAAGAGGAATGAAGTGTTTCCATGTCAGAGGAATGATTGAATTTAGAATTAAAATCAGAATAAACCAGTGACTTTTTTTTCTGAATTCAGTTTAATTGTGAATTATCATTTTTAACTGGAATTAGGTGTTTACATGGTTCATCTGAAAGAGGAACGAACCTTTATTCTGAATTAAGCAGGAATAAAAAATCTCAACAAATTATTTTGTTTCGACTCCATTAGCTTCAGTCTGTGATGTCTTCACTGACTGTACTTTTACCCCCTGTGGTACTAATATAATGACCCCCACCACCCACTTCTATTCACTATAGGGACCTAAAGGCGAGAGAGGAGAGAAGGGAGAGGCCGGACCCCCTGGAGCTGCTGGACCTGCAGGTGCTAAAGGACCCCCTGGAGATGACGGTCCAAAGGGAAACCCTGTAAGTGTCTGAATCTGCAAAAATTATCTTTTCAGGCTCTGGTTTAAAAGGATGCTATTTCTTGCAGGTTTGCACCAGCGTCTTTAAGTCCATTAAAAATACAGACATATATCTTTTCTTTACAAACATTTAATGGAGAAGAGAGGTCTCACTTCTTTAGATGTGAAGCATAAATGGGAGAAAGAATGAAGCAATAATATTTCAGAGGAGCGAGTCAATATTTGAAGAATTCAACAATCTTCTACTTCAACAATTTGGAGGGAACATTGCTGGAAAAATGTGATACAGTTTTTTATAACTCCTAAAATTACAGCTAAATATGTATCCAGGGTACAAGCAGGTTGGAGATAATGTGGAGAGCTTAATGGACATCGTGGGTAGCATCTCGCCCTCACAAAAACCTGCCCGTCTACTACATTTGATATTATGACAAACAAACACCAACATAAACAGACTCTGCCAGAGAAAAATGTTAAGTGATGATAGCATTCAGCTAACGTTAACGTTACACTAACAAGGCGTTGACTTGAACCATAGACAGAAAATATTGATAATTGTGAAATAGTACCTGTCCTCTATACTATCCATATTTAACCCTATAACCCTAGTCCTAAGTATAAGTGGACATACTAATGATTTGTGGTCCTAGTTATCAGTTTAGTAGCAGTTAGCAGTTAGCTCCAGTGCTCTCTCCTTATATTGGATACATTTGTCATGGAAAACTTTTTTTTTTTTTTTTGTGACTGTTTTCCTCCACGATTCTTCCGATATCCACAAATGTAATAAGTGGCAAATCCCTTAAAGAGGTTAAGAAGACTCTTTCCATCTTACCGGCTTTATACTATTTGGATGTTTTTCAGGAAGGTTGGCTGTGCTACATTTACGCATTTCTGGTTATTGTGAAAAAGGTTTATTGGGAAATTCAATTCTTAAAACATCCTCCAGAAATCCATCTAAGCCTGGTGGTAGAGCTGCCTATCAATGGCCCACCATGTTTTTGTAAAATATACAATGAAGTTAAAAGAAATATGAAATTATATCCATTATGTTTTATTGTACAGCATTTATTAACAATACTTACACTAATTGCTAAAAAAAATGCACACACTGAAATACACCTTATTCACATTTAATAATGAATAAATACATGTCACTGACAGAATCTACAAAGCGGCATAAGTGGAATAAAGATTTGCCATTATTGATTATGATTTATTTAATAGAAAATGAGGAAATGTAAAGTTTACATTTACACGTTATTATACAGGTATTTAAATCTATATCCAGAGCTGGACTCTGACATTAACATTATTAACATTTAATACAATATACTTTATTGTCCCACTCGGGACAGGCTCAGTAACTGTGTCACAAAGGCCTAGACAGTGTGTAACATTCAATGCAGGTAAAACTGAAGAAATTATTATTAGCAGGAAACGGGACCAGGCTCACCCGCCTCTCTATTTCATGAGCAAAGAGTTGAAACCTACACCGCATATAACTCTCCTTGGTGTCACTATCACCAATACCTTATCATGGACTCCTTTCATCAAAAGCCTTGCCAAGAACACGGCTAGGAGATGGTACATCCTTGGGCGTACCAGGAACCTTCTTCCTCTTCAAGCTCGGATCACAGTTTATAAAGCATACATCCGACCACTCATGGAATATGCCTCCCCGATATGGAGTGGTGCTGGCACAACAGCGCTAAGGCTGCTTGACAACCTTCAAAAGAAAGCAGCACGCCAACTGCAAATTAGGGACCCACAAAAGGTTGGCATTTTCCCCTGGGACCACAGGAGAAAAGTAGCAAGTCTGAGCACCTTCTACCGGCACTTCTTTATACAACCCTCTGAGGAACTGAAAGGAATTATGCCAACCCCAGCATCGAGAACACGTGTAACACGTTCAATAACAAGTGGTCACCCACACCTCGTCAAGGTGCCAAAATCCAACACACACCTCCACTTATATATGTTATATATATATGTACCAAGGACAAGTAGACTGGTGGTGGTGGTTGGGGGGGTTGTTTTGGTTCTATTGCCAGTAATGAGGTAAGTAAAAATGTTAGATATTTACTAAAAATACTAACTGCAGTTTGCAAAAAGGCCATTGCTAAAAAATGGTGCAGGTCAGAACCACCAACAATCTGTGATTGGCGACATATTGTATTTGGAAAACTGGAAATGGACATTTGGACTCACAGATTAAAGACTGAGGAAGGACAATGTCAAGTCAAACTGGAGAAATGGACAGTTTTCACTTCAACGCTCGACTCTTGAATGATTAAAAGGAATAAGTTCCATCTATATCATTATATATATAATATAATTTTAATAAATTTTTACTGTTATTCTTTCATTACTGTATGTGATTTTACTGTGTACATCTCACTATATCCCAGGTATCTCACGTGTCTGTTTTTGTATTTACTTCAAAACAAGAATAAAAATAAGAAACGTGGATTTTTAACCAAGTTAAAAATCCCTTTTCTAGATGAAAATGCTGTGTTGTATGTGCATGATAATGAAAGTTGCTAATGCTATTTCTTGTGGGTTTGCACTAGTGTGATTAAGTCCATTAAAGCGGCTGCAGTTCTAGTCACCAGCAACGCTGGAGCTAAATTGCTGATGGAACAAACAACCGTGCTCTTAATAAATTATATTTTAGCCTTTTAGCCTGGGGTTTGTTGAGCTACATTGATGTTTCTTAATCTCTCTATTAAAGGGTCCTGTTGGATTCCCTGGAGACCCAGGCCCTCCCGGAGAGCCTGGTGTTGCTGTAAGTGTGAACTATTTACAAATATACTGTTAGAGATTATGTTAAATACAAAAAACACCCACAACTGAATCTGCACATTTTGTCTTTTCAGGGCACTGACGGAGAACCAGGAGAGAAGGGAGAGGATGGAGAAGCTGGTCAGCCGGTAGGAATATCATTTCACACTATTTAGACCAAACAAATGGTTGTATTACCGCTGCGTAATCTATCTAATTGGCTTGACAATCAGCCATTTTGCCACCACATATAAACAAGATTGAATATCCTTATATTTATCCGGTGCAAATTTGCCCTGTAGTAAAAGCTCTAATTACATTCAGAGTAAATAATTCATGCAATGTCGTTTTAATTCATGCTGTTTAAGTCGTACTCTGGGGCGCGAGGTAAATAAACCTATAGTTTGATTATAAATGGAATCCAAACACTAATCTATTGGCCTTGTGTAAAGTAAATCAAATCACAACAAATAGTAAGGTTTATTTATGTAAATGAGCTTTAAAACCACAGGATTATTTTTTTACATTCTTTGGAAGGTCACAGAATACATATTTATAGGGTTTTTTGTTTTGTTTTGTTTTCATTTGGAGCTTTAATTGTATGTTAGGTTACTAGAGGTACTAGACTTTTATTCTAATGAAATTCTTTAAACCTGCAGAGCAAAGAGGAAAAAGTCGTGCAATAATCTTCTGTTCTTATATGGACAATACAACATTTATTTAATATGTATCACAGGAAACAGGATTATTGTCTTTTTTCCAGACGCAGACGTCTGCTGTCGTTTAAATTCATTTCACCAGCGCCTCCTCATTTGTTCCTAGAAAATCTTTGTTCTGTGGTTTCATCAGTTTTCTTGTTTTTTGTCTTGTTTTCAGGGTCCACCAGGTCCTTCTGGAGAAGCCGGCCCACCTGGACCCCCTGGAAAGAGAGTAAGTTTAAATCAATACTAACGATAGACCATACATCAACTGGACCATATATGGGGCTGATATTTGTTTTGTTTCTTGTATCAGTGTCGGTCGATATGTTCTTTTTTCCCATGCTGTGATTTACAGACAGGTGAAGGAAAAAGAAGAAAGAAAGAAGAGAAAGGGGAGGAAATGAAAAAGGAAAAAAGAGACAAAGGGGATGAAAGATGAAGAAAATGGGGAAAAAGGACAAAAAAGAAAGGAGAGAAAAAGGAAGAAGGGTAAACAGAAAAAAGAAAAAAGGAGGAAAATAAAATAAAGGAGAAGAAAAATAAGGAGAAAAGAGCGGAAGAAAAAGAAAAAAAAGGGGAAGAAAGATGAAGAAAATATGAAAAAAGGATAAAAAACAAAGCAAAGGAAAAAGGGGAAAAAAGAAGAACAAAGGGGGAACATAAAGAAAAAGAGAAAAAAAATGAACGGAGGGAAAAGGGGTAAAACAGGGAAGAAGAAAAAAAGGGGGGGGGGTAAAGGTAAGGTAAATAAAAGAGAGAAAAAAGGAGAAAGGAAGAAAAAATATGAAGAAAATATGAAAAAGGGATTAAAAAAAGAAAGAAGAGAAAAGTAGAACATTTTTAAAATAAAACAAAAGGGAAGGTGTTCATTTGTTCATATTTATGAGTTAAATTATCACAGTTTCTATTTTCTAATTGTTTTCACAGAACATTTTCTGACATTTGTTTTCATTTGACACCAGATATCACCTTAGAAATATCGGCCAAAATCTGTATCTGCCCCAAAAAACTCCATTGGAGCCGATCAATAATCAATAGTGGATGAGTTCCAGAAGAAAGTTACTGTTGACGTATCATTATTTCAGCAGAAAATCTGCTTGATTTGGAATATTAAAATATTGAAAAACCTGTGGATAAATTGGTCAAATGTTCCAGAACTTTTCTATATATTTATTTATTTCTATATTTATTTGTTCATTCATCCATTCATTCATAGCTGAAGTAAACCTGTACTTGTTCAGTAACTCCTCCTCCTCTACAGCTCATTTTTGGGAGTGAAGCAGCACAGATTGGGTTTCATTATAAGTGAGCGGGGTGGGGGGGCAGATTTAGGGGGTCAAGGCATTAGCGAACAAAAGCCTCCTCGAAGCCCAGCAAGAAACGAATGTAACGATAAATAATCATTAATCTGCCTTTTTTCTCCTTTGAAAGAAATTGAAAAGATTTACCAAAAAATCACTAGTGAAGAGTTAAGCTCATTTATGTCCAAAAGAGAGAGAGAGAGAGAGAGAGAGAGTGATAGAGCGAGACTGAGTCCTTATCGATCCACGGTCACTTGACTGACACATGAAGCTATAAAGAACAGAACGACACATTTAACCCCTTACTCACAGAAACACTCTGACATCTATAACGTTTACAGATAACTGTTGGGACATTCAGCCCTGCAGGAAAGAAAAGAAAGAATCTGCTTAAGTTACAAATATATATTACAATCAACAACCAACATTAATTACACGATCAATACAAATCACATGTACGTCAGACACAAATACCAACAGTGACTTATTCAGAGAGCAGAGTATTTAAAGCAACAGAAACCAAACCCTCTGACATAACTGTAACAGTAACTAAGTACTAGTACTGACTAGTACTAGTACTGACTAGTACGAGTACTGACTAGTACTAGTAACTCTACTTAAGTAGATTTTTTAGGTGTCCTGAATAAAGTTGCCAATACTTTTCTGTCAACATTTGACTTTTACTCCCTATATTTTTACATACATATCTGTACTTTATACTCCTTACATTTATAGAAATACCTATACTTTGTATTCTTACATCCTCAGAAAAGACTCATTAATTTTTCAAAGTAGACAAATGTGACAGTATAAAAAATAAGTCATAAATCAGAAATTGTGACTTACTATATCATAATTTAGACTTTTTATCTCATAATTATCCATTTCTTATCTCATAATTGTGGCTTTTTTCTCACAATTAAAATTTTTTTGTCTTTTTTTTAAATATCCTTTTGAACTTTTCCTTTCACCTTTCATTATGTTTTATTTAGGTTTTATCTTAATACTTTAAGCTTTTATTGTCTTTTATTGTGTTTATTTTATTGTATAGCACGTTGGAACCCTTGTGGTTGTTTAAATTTGTGTTCTATAAATCGGTTTGGATTGGAAATGAGGAAAAATACACTGTGAAGTTTTTTGTTTTTTTTTCCCCATTCAGGCTGATTTGGAACATATGGACGGCCACTTTTGGCCCGCAGGCCATATGTTTGTCACCTGTGGGCTCAGAGGATATTAAAGCAGAATATGAAAAGAGAATATTCACCATTAGAATAAATCCACTCCCCTGTCGGAGGTCATTTTAAGGGATTAATTTATTAATACGATAAAGGCGAAAGTGCGACTGAGCCACAAAACTTCTCTTTAAGGTGCAAAGATAAAATGTGGAGGGTTTTTATTTCTTCCTCTACATTAAAAGTTAATGTTTATTTAATCTGGGGTCTTTCAGCTGAGGCTCTGGCATCAATATAAAGTTGAGATATCTGAATGAAATATCAGGGCCACTCACTTTTCACACGTTACAGGGTGGAACATTAACATATTTCCAATATAATGTGAAACTGTAAGTCTGTATGAAAATGAAAAAAATGATCTGAAAGACAAGCCAGAGACTGCATTTCAAAGAAAGACTGAGTCCGACAGATGGAAAACATGTCATGCATTTTAAAAGTGCGCCTGATTGCTTTTCTAATGTGTCCAATGGAATTTACATATGGAGCATTAAGTGTGGTATCTGCACTGGGATTATAGGCAGGAAAAGAGGCTATTTTATCCTTCACACAAGAAGAAAAAGCAGACCCCAGATGATCCTGCTAGCTTCCCCTCTGTTGAATACATAATCCCACAGACGGGATTGTTTTGGGTTTTTCGGACATTTTTTTTGTGTCTTCTCAGCGTTTTTAGCCGAAAGAAAATTACAACGATGTAAATCTCTAGCTCTGCCGCTGAAAATGAGCCAATTTGCATCACATTTGGATTTGTGTGATTTGCTAATATCTAAATATGATGAAAGCACCGTACTGTTCAGGAATTTTTAACCCTTTATAGGACATTCATAGAAATACTCTGACATTCAAAAAAGACAATCTGAGGAAAAAAAAACAACACATTACTATTTCAAAGTGTCTTATGTTTATAGAGAAAAGCATGGTCAGTGAAGTTACCATAGTTGGTTCCTTGTCCCTAAGTGGCAAAAAAATACAATTTACAAACTCAAGAAGTATATATATATATATATATATATATATATATATATATATATATATATATATATATATAAACTATGGACCAGTCGACATGAGGATCTGAGGTCTACTGACAGGGTTCAGATTTTTAAGGGCAACCTGAAAGTCTACCTCTTTAACTTAACAGCTTAACAGATAATTTATGTATTTACTTTTATTTTATCACTATTAATATTTATTTATTTAATTCTTTTAAATGTTTTGAATCCTTTAACTTTTTCCTACAACTGCAGGGTAATGGGGGGTCTGATGTAAAGCAGTTTGTGCTACATGTATGAGAAGTGATATAGAAATAAAGTTTGATTGATTGATTGATAGTAGTATTGGTAATAATAGTAGTAATATGATGTCTGTCTTTTTCAGCTGTAATAACCCGTAGAATAAGCAGGATAATGTATTCCCCATGAGTTACTATCGAAAATATTTTTCTGATAGTAACTCGTGGGGAATACATTATCCCTTGCTAATTCCAATTTTAATGAATGAATGACATGTTTAACTAATTATTTAATGATGTATTTATTTAATTTGTAATCTTGTAATCCTCCATAGTTTTGTATGTTTTATGGTTGTGTTGAAATGCCAACACGTTGTCCTGTTGTCGTTCTCCTCAGGGACCCCCAGGCGCTGCTGGTGCAGAGGGTAGGCAAGGAGAGAAGGGCGCTAAGGTAACGAAATCAATTCATTCTTTACACGCTAGAGCCGTCCCAGCAACTAACCCCCCCCCCTCCCCAGACACACACACACACACACACACACACACACACACACACACACACACACACACACACGCCCTCCTCCACCCCCTCCCATCCCCTTTCACCACACACACATTGTTTCCTGTCCTGATTAAAAGCACAAAAATGCACAAGTAATTTAATTCTTACTGTAGATGAGATGGAAATTTATGGACACGAGCTGTTGGAGTAAAAACTACGGTTGGCTTCTATTGTTCCCACGGTTTCATTTCAACACAGACAAAAGGAAGCAATGCTGTTTTTGTCTCGCCTTCTCCTCTTTATGGTGTAAATCACAGCCCTGAGTATGCAGTCAGTTTCATCTATGGTCTGTTCATTTACTGTACGCTGTCGAATATCATATACACACCTAATGAAACTGATATCTGCAAAGTCAAAAGTACACACAAACCCTGAAAATACGCAGGAAAAGATCTACAACTGTCAGTGAAATACAGTCCTGTTGAGTAAAGTTCTAATGTCCACACATATGCATTCATTTAGGTTTATACCACTAATTAATTTAGCAAAAATAAATGACTAAATGAGCCATAAATTGGCAGAAAAGGTATTAATATGAAGCAAAAATGACCAAATTAATCACAAAATAAAACAAAAAAACTCGTTAAGATAATGAGTAAAAATGGCCAAAGTAATCAGCAAAAACAACAAAATAATCAATAAATTCAACAAAAACTAAAGAAATATCGACAAAAAAAAGTACAACCCTTTAGTTACAGTAAAATTAAACATAAGTCAACAAAATTAACAAATGAATCTCAAAATGAATATAAAATAATCAACAAATTAGACAAAAATGAAAAAAAAAATCTACATAAATGAACAAAATAAGGATTAAGTTGAACAAAGCAATCAACTAAATTCACAAACTAACCCATATTTATTCATTGGCTTCTATCAACTTAAAACTGTTTTAGTGTGATCTACTTTTGTTTATACCAGGAACTATTTTAGCAAAAAGAAGCTAAATGAGCCAAAACGTATGGGGGGGGGGGGCTTGAATATGAAGCAAAAATGAACACATTAACACCAAATGAAGAAAATAAAAAAAATGTATGCCAAAATAAAAGAAACAATCATTGAAATGAGTAAAAACTGCCAAAATAATAGAAAAATACCACATGTATTGCGGTATTTTTTATTTTACATGTCTTGGTTGTAGTTTTACAGTTTTGTTTATTTCTCTTTACAGGGTGAGGCTGGAGCTGAGGGTCCGGCAGGTAAAACAGGACCAGTGGGCCCCCAGGGACCACCCGGAAAGCCCGGTCCAGAGGGTCTCCGGGGAATTCCTGG
Source organism: Siphamia tubifer (assembly GCA_020466265.1). Lineage (NCBI taxonomy): Eukaryota > Metazoa > Chordata > Actinopteri > Kurtiformes > Apogonidae > Siphamia > Siphamia tubifer. The sequence goes on along the minus strand of CM035802.1, from coordinate 1,495,607 downwards.
TCCTGTCGTAAGTTTGAGCTACAATCAACCCCCCCCACACACACACACACACACACACACACACACTTTGCTACGTAGCATACAGTCTGCATTTAGCCTCCTTACCTCCCACTCACAGAGTACACACATAAAGGTAGCACTGCTAAAGCACCATGATAGACTTTCATAGATTAATCAATACTCCCATTTGGCTTATACTTTAGTTTCTCTTGTTTATTCCAACACACCTTTTCCCCGTGTTTGGGGTATTAATCATCACGCCCAGCACAGAAAATCAATGGTGGGGCAGAGAAAATACAGCAGACGATAATGCTCAGTGCAATCCAATGGCTTTTGTTTTGGCAGGGTGAACAAGGGCTGCCAGGCTCCCCAGGACAAGATGGTCCACCTGGTCCCATGGTTAGTATGCACCAACACCCCCCCACCCCCTATGTCTTTTTCTATTTTTCTATCTACTGCAGGAGTTTTGTGCAGGCTGATGTTCTTTTTCCCACCGTTAAAAAATTATGCATCTTAAAATATTATTATTATTATTATTATTATTATTATTATTATTATTATTATTATTATTATTATTATTATTATTATTATTATTATTATTATTATTATTATTATTATTATCCAAATGAGCCAGAAATTGAAAAGAGAAGTATCAGTATGAAGCAAAAATGAAGACAAATTGGCAAATTAAGCTAAAAATTATTTAAATAATCAACAAAATGCTCAAAAATTAAGCCAGAAATAGAATAAACAAGTATGAATATGAAGCAAAAATGAAACAAAATTACACATTGATCTCAAAATTACTAAAATAATAAACAAAATGTGTAAAAATGAGCCAGAAATAGAACAAAAATATATCAATATGAAGCAAAAATGAAGAAAAATGTACAAATTAATCAAAAAACATAAAGAAATGAAGATGGCCTTCAAAATGAATAAGATTTTTTGAAAGTATAGCATTTATTACATTTATTAATGCAATAAATGCTATAATTATTTTAATTAATGAATTAATTTAACAAAAATATGCAAAATGAGTAAAAATCGTATGGGTCAAAAATGAAGGAAAATTAACACATTTTATCAAATAAACAACAAAATCAGTAATAATGGCCAAAGTAATCAGAAAAACAACAAAATAATGACCAAGTTGAACATAATAATCAACTATATAAAAAAAAAAATAAACAGGTTTGTTTTAACAGTGTGATTTATCCAACAATGTGAAGCAAATTTGTAGAGAAATTAACCAATTTATCTGAAAATTCACAAAATATTCAACAAAATGTGTAAAAAAAATATAAAAAAAGAGCCATAAATAGAACAAATAAGTATCAAAATGAAGCAAAAATTAAGAATTTAATTAATAATAATAATTAATTAATTAATAATTAAGAAAATTAAGAGATTAATCTTAAACTGAAGGAGCTGACACTAATATCATCATGTGTGTGACTGTCAGACATAAATACATGAAGATTGTCTTCAGTTTTCAGGCGTGTGTCTCGTGACTTGAGCTAAAAATCTGAAGCATGGCTCCATAAGTCGCATCTGTTTTATCTCCTCATCTTCTTTTCTTCTGTCTCTGGCTATATTTATATATATATATATATATATATATATATATATATATATATATATATATATATATATATATATATATATATATATATATATATATATATATATATATGTATGATATTTCTTATTCTCTTTACCCTCCTCGCCTTCTTGTCACAGTCCCTTTCATGTGTCTGTGCATCATTCATATTATTCTGCTTTTTCTTTTGTTTTTCTTCACTATAGTTCAGAGTTTTCTGCTTTTTTCTTCAGTTTTTCTTCAGTCTAGTTCACAGTTGTCTGTGTGAGCTTGTTTCTAACTTCTTACATTCTTCTGTGTTGCGTTCAGGGTCCTCCTGGTCTTCCTGGTCTCAAAGGTGACCCCGGTTCAAAGGGTGAAAAGGTCAGTCTGATGATTTTTCTGCAGATTTCAGACCCATATATCAGCCAGCCCATATTTCTTTGTTGTTTTTTTTTATTTCTGAGTAGAGAAGGTTTTGTGACGTGTGTGATCATTTGACGGAGAAAGAAAAAAAATGGTCCCCCATACTAGTCAATCACTAGATTCTAGAATCATAATCAGCTTTATTTGCAGAGTGTGTGGAGACGCACCTGGAGTTTTTTGGCTTTTGTTTGTCTTTGGTCAGAACATAGTGTTGTGTTCATCAGTTTACTTACACTGACCGAACATGCACAGAGCAGTTCTGAATGTTCTAACAAACAAAAAAAAAAATCTGTGAATAACCTAATGTGACACAATCAGAACTGGAGTCTGGACCCACAAGCATCCAATTTGGTTCATATACTCTTTTCAAAAATAACACTGGCCACTCAAAATTCCAAGATGGCACCAAAAAAATCCATGATGTCCGACCCAAAAATGTGTTCTTCCTTTAATAACTCAAAATGCCCCCCATAAATGTATTGCAGTTGAATATAAAGTTGGGTCTTGTGGATATTTTGGTTCCAAGTACATGTGTGAAAGTACTGTACTGTATAGACTCAGACCGAGACTATATATATATATATATATATATATATATATATATATATAAATGTATTACTAAATATATATAATTATATATTTAATAATACACTTTACAATATATGTGAAAAAAATGTTGTTTCAATAAAACTATCTGTAAAGGGCAGGTTTTGTCTTCAGTGTCATACACACACACACACACACACACACACACACACACACACACATTGGTGACTGGGGTAGCTGGGGTTAGTCAGTGAGATTTTTATGTTGTTCACAAATGAATATCATTCATATTCTCTGAAAAATGGCAAAATAATCACATGTAAACTTATGAGCACTACTGTACAATTTCAACATGAACTCAGTCACACTTGAATGAATAGACCTGATATAGACGGACATTCGACTAGAGTAGATACACAACATTATATTTCAGTGTCATCACTACAGACCCTTACTGACATGTAAATGTATTCATCTAATCACTGAGTGGATGTGCTAGAACGTTCTCCAACTTTATGTGGACAAACAGAAGTGATCAGGTCAGTGCTCATCTTGAGTCCATGTCATTAAACTCTACAAACCAAACCAGAAATCTGGGTGTAATTATTGACTCACACCTGAAAATTAACAACCATTTAAAAGTAACCACCAAATGAAGAACAAGGCTAGGATGAAGGATTTTCTGTCCAAACCAGACACAGAAAAACTCATTCATTCATTTTCAATAAGTTAGATTATTGCAATGGTGTCTTCACTGGTCTAAACAAAAAATCAATTAAGCAGCTACAGCTGATCCAAAACGCTGCTGCCAGAGTCCTGACTAGTACCAGGAAACTGGACCGCATCACATCGCTCCTCAAATCCTTACATTGGATTCTTGTGGGTCAAAGGATAGAATTCTAAATATGACTCCTGGTCTATAAAACACTAAAGCCATGTTTCCACTATGCAGTACGGTATGGTACGGGTCTGGTCAGGTACAGTACAGGTCTGGTCAGGTACAGTATGGGTCTGGTCAGGTACAGTACAGGTCTGGTCAGGTACAGTACGGGTCTGGTCAGGTACAGTACGGGTCTGGTCAGGGGCGGTAGGGGTCTGGTCAGGGGCGGTATGGGTCTGGTCAGGGGCGGTAGGGGTCTGGTCAGGGGCGGTACGGGTCTGGTCAGGTATAGTACGGGTCTGGTCAGGGGCGGTACGGGTCTGGTCAGGTACAGTATGGGTCTGGTCAGGGGCGGTAGGGGTCTGGTCAGGGGCGGTATGGGTCTGGTCAGGGGCGGTAGGGGTCTGGTCAGGGGCGGTAGGGGTCTGGTCAGGGGCGGTACGGGTCTGGTCAGGTATAGTACGGGTCTGGTCAGGGGCGGTACGGGTCTGGTCAGGGGCGGTATGGGTCTGGTCAGGGGCGGTAGGGGTCTGGTCAGGGGCGGTACGGGTCTGGTCAGGGGCGGTAGGGGTCTGGTCAGGGGCGGTACGGGTCTGGTCAGGTATAGTACGGGTCTGGTCAGGGGCGGTACGGGTCTGGTCAGGGGCGGTAGGGGTCTGGTCAGGGGCGGTATGGGTCTGTTCTGGCATTACCATCCTTCTGCAGGAGGCATCGTATAGGGCGCACTGCGAGCTGGAAATATAAACAAACAAAGTGGCGAAGTAGAGGAATAACACAGAGTCATGTCCAGTGCTTTGTTTCTAAGCCACTCCCACTGTTATGTCCCTGCACCCACTGATCATCCCTGCGCACTTTTTTTTTAGTTCAATCTGGCACTGGGCCGCCGATTGAATGAAGCCCCTCTCTGACATTTTAGCTGAAACCAACTGGAACACTATTTTATTGGGAACAGCCCCATCCAACTCCCACTGCACCGCCTCCTCACCAATAATGCACAAACAAACGTGTACCTCATCACTACTCCATTACCAGACATTTTCTCTTCTTTTAAAAAACGGCACAGTTTGTTGTTCTTCTTCTTTTTTTTGTTTGCTTGTTATTACGCACAACATGATGAGGCTTTTCCTCAACCTAACACCATCTGGCAGTGCTTGGCTCCTTCAAAATGGGAGGGGTATGGTACGTTTGGGACCCCAAGCAGAAGGGTGACCAAAATGGAAACCCTAAGCGTATAGTTCTGAACTGTACCGTACCAAACAGCATAGTGGAAACAAGGCTTAAATGGCCTTGGACCCAAATACATCCTAGACCTGCTGGTTCCTTATGAAGCATCCAGAGGTCATAGGTCATCAGGAACAGGTTTACTGTGTGTTCCTAATATCAGAACCAAACAAAGTGAAGCATCATTCAGTTGTTCTGCTCCTCACTTCTGGAACAAATGACCTGAATACCTGAATTCTGTTCATTTAAATCAGACTGAAAACATTACTGTTCACTGGAGCTTTTACTGACATTATTGACAGTACTGACATCTTTTATCTTAATTGTCTTTTAATGCATTTTAATAATTTGTTTCATTTTAACTTTCTTTATATATTTTATGTAAAGCACCTTGAAATGTGTTGTACACAAAATGTGCCTAGAGACCAAGACAACAGGTTGGGTTTTAACACTCATATCTGGATAAATAACCAGATTCCTCCAGTTTTTGCTTCCACAACTAATCAAACCAACACAACTTTTCTAATTACACAGAAAAGTTAACAGCAGTATTAATATTTAGGAAACTAAATTCAATTGTCTGAGCGTTTGTGCGAGCGTCTCAACATCCTGAATATGCAGCTGAATGTGATCTATCACTTTAATCTGCCTCATCTCGCTCGTGTCTTCGCCGCCACTGTCGAATTTACCGGTGAAATATAACCACACAGGATCTTCAGACAGCGAGCATTAGTCTGTCTGCACGAGCGTACACACACACACACATGCTGACACCACGGTAACAGCAGCTTAAAGACGCATAATGGAAGATGCTTGTGTGTTGTGTGTGTTTAACGGCCTTCAAATCACCCCTGTTCCTGTTTAGAAACCATTTCAGAGTCATCATCTTTGTGTTGGGAAATTGGCCTTGCACGTTTTCTCTTTTTTTTGCATTTCCACAGACATTTTTATTCATTTTTTTTTTAGTCTGGAGCAGCAGACGTTTCAATCATAAAACTAAGAGATTCATATTGTAATGAAACTTCAGTTCCACTGCACATTTGGGTTTTACAAAATAAAACACTTATTGTTTCACCTCTTGTCAGACATACCTACATGTATGAGTTAGATCCTAGGACCCAAATACAGACAGTTAAATCTACTTATAGGTAGGTATTAGATGATTATAAGTCATAGGTGTCAAACATAAGGCTGTTATAAGGTGAAACTATGACATTATGGGTTAAATTATGACATATGATTAAATTATGACATTATAGGGTGAAATTATTATATTACAGGATAAAATTGTGATATTTTAGGTGAACTTATGACATTATAGGATAGAATTATGACATAGGATGAAATGATGATATTGTAGGGTGAAATTATGGCATTTTTATTCATTTTTTGAGACTGGAGCAGCAGAGACAATTTAATTATAAAATTTGATATTATAGTGTAAAATGATGGCATTGTAGAATGACATCGGGTGAAATTATTACATTATAGGATAGAATTAGAACATTATATGTGAAATTATGGCATTTTTATTCATTTATTTTAGTCTGGAGTGGCAGAGATTTGACATTTTACATTGTAGGATGAAATGATTACCTTATAGGGTGGAATTTTTACATTATAGGTGATATTATGACATCTGATTAAATTATTACATTATAGGGTAAAATTGTTTTTTAAAAAAAGTTTTAAAATCTTTGGGTCTCAGGGACATGTTCTTCTCTTTCATTGTGTGTTTTCTTACATTTGCTTTCGTCCTGCAGGGTCATCCAGGTTTGATTGGTCTGATTGGACCCCCTGGCGAACAAGGAGAGAAGGGAGACCGAGGTTTGCCCGGACCCCAGGGTACGCCCGGTGGCAAGGGTGACAGTGTAAGTGATTGATGACCCACCGCCGGTCCTCAGGCTTTTTCCATTCACCTCTTGCCATTTTTTCAGCATGTTCACCCTTCTGTTGGAGCCGGAGGTCTTTCTACACTCACTTGCTGTTGACTAAGATTTGTTTAAAAAGGAACAAAACAGTTCAACAGAGTCCTGCACCACAATATAGATCTTCAGATTCCTAGAATTTGTCAAAATCAGGACTTTTTAAGGTGTTCTCATTGAGGTCCCTGGCCTTGTTATGTTTGAAGTGCTTTGCTTTAGTGATACATCCTCATTTGTGTTGAGTTTTTCCACAATAAAAGATCAGACAGAGTCCAGGAAGAGAGAGGGTGGATCGTAAATAAAGTGTTAAGAATATTTTAAGCAAAAATAACCTTTTGAACACAGAAACAGATATTTTACTAATATTTTACCCTAAATAAGGTTATTTGTACTAAATAAAAATGCACTAAATGACAAAAAAAACACTAAATGCAGCCAGTTCAAGAACCAGAGACAAACATTTGGATCCAATTTTAAATAATTCTGAACATTTTAAAGAAATGTTTGAAATGCTTTGCTTTAGTGACATAACCTCATTTGTCTTGTTTTACACAATAAAATAGACAGAACCAAGACTTCCATGAATATGGATCTAATTATGAGCCTAAATAAAGTCAGTTTCCAGTTGGTGCATCCTTGATTACAATGGTTGAACTTAAAACTGGTCAGATTGGGTTCGGTTCACTTTAGCAGAACCAAGACTCCAGGATCCAGGACCAGTACTTCTTTGTGGTTTTCATGCACATTCCTATTGTGTACGTCAAAATTAAGGTGAAATTCAGCGCATGTGCATGAGCTAAAGTCTCCGCCCAGTCTTTTCTGTGAATGACTCCACACTGAATATGGTAATGGTTTAAATGAGCTGTAGTGGTGTCCCCATTAGGTGGGTGAAAATGGACAGAGCCAGCAGGAAAACAAACAGTTCAGAACGTGAGGTGGAGGTGCTGATTTCTGAGGCAGAAGCAAAACATAAGACCTTGTTTGAAAATTGGGATGGAATTATCACCAAAACCAAGTGAGTGGGTTGAGAATCTGACTAAAGCTGTGAATGCAGGCAGGGTCGAAAAAAAAGTCCCCACACTCCATAGAAGTCTCCACCATAGAAGTTCAATTTCAATTCAATTTTATTTATAAAGCCCTAAATCACAACAAAGTGGTCTCACAGGGCTTTACAAAAACACAATCAACTACAGAGATATATGAAAGGTCCCAAGCATCCCCTGTCCTTAGACCCTCCCCCTGTCCTTAGACCCTCCCCCTGTCCTTAGACCCTCCTTCTCAGCAGAAAAAACTTCCAAACCCAGTGGGAAAAAGAATAAATCTTGAGGAGAACCACATTGAAGGACAGATCCACTCCCATGGACGGACAGGCTATAGATGAACATCCATTTATAAATGAAGGAGGGGGGGCTGGTCCAGACAGGCAGGGGTGGGGGTCCGGGGTCACAGGTCGGCACAGGCGACCTGTGACACAATCCATAGAAGCCTCCACCATAGAAGTCCCCGCACTTCATATACACACATCCTGACATTGCAATCCACTTTTTTTACAGGTGGACTTTGCCACTTTTGCCACCTGACTCTAAGTTAAGCCTTCATGTTGCGGGGTTGGCCATGCCTGAGTTCGTAGAGTGGGTTGTCCATGAACCGAAGGGTTGGTGGTTTGAATCCTGCTCTGTTTTAGTCAGTCCGTTGTGTCCTTCACCCTCCTGCATCACTGACACTGGTGTATGTAGTGGTCAGAGGGACCGAAGGTGCAAAATGTGAGCCAGTCGTCCCCAGGACAACTGTGGATAGATATGTAGCATACCACCACCAGAAGGAGCATGTGAGAGTGAATGATGTAAAGGTCTTTGCGTGCCTTGAAAAGCACTATAGAAATCCAATCCATTTGTATTATTATTAATATTAGTTGTGTTGCCTCTGTGTGCTGTCAAACACCTTAAAAAAACACAAATGTACTTACACTTTGAAGTTTGGGAACAGAACTGAACTTTTTCACATCAGGTCAACTCTTTGTACATCTGAACATTTGTGTGAGAAGTGACCTATGTAGCTTTTTTGGTGTGTAACCTGGCTTTATTCCTGAGGCTCCAGGTCTTGTTTATCTCACCTCCAGAAAAACTCTCATTATTTCCTTGTAAAAGTTTTCCTCTTCTCTGCTTTTGTTGAGTTCATAAATGACTACATATTTGAGTTACATCCTTTTGTCTGGAGTTGACATAATCAGGCTTTTTCCCCACACATCATTTCAGTCATTATTAAAGTATCAGAAAGTGTTTGTGTAATAAATGTCTTACTAGTTTCATCTGGTCCTGTCACAGGGCATCGGTGGAGCTGCCGGTCCTCTGGGTCCTCCTGGGCCTCCTGGTCTGCCTGTAAGTTTTCTCCTCCTCTGCCTCCTCATTCACTCCTTCATTAAGATTCCACTGCGCAGATAGAATGACTTTGCTACATCTCTCTGCTAATGTCCTTTTCTAACAGGGTCCTCAAGGTCCTAAGGGATCCAAGGGTTCATCTGTGAGTACAAACCATGCTTTAAAACCACTCGTTCGCCATAATAATCGTTTCTGACAAAAGTGTAGAACTTGTATCTGGATTTTTTTCCCTCTAGGGTCCTGCTGGTCCCAAAGGAGACACTGGTTCTGTCGGTCCTCCTGGTCCTCCTGTGAGTATTTACAACCACAACTAGGACTAAGATAAACTTAGCCCTCATTTTCACTCTTGGGAATAAATTATATGTGTGTGTGTGTATATATATATATATATATATATATATATATATATATATATATATATATATATATATATATATATATATATAAAATTGTATCTTTTTTGTTTTTACATATTTAAAAAAAATATATTTATTATTTATATTATGTTATTAGTTCAGCTACAAGTTCATAAAACATTTTTTTCCAAATTCAGTTACAATTGATAAGACTTTCTTGGACTTCAACTACAATTCAAGCTCTATTCAGATGTTGAAATTCCACCGACCCTGTTCTTTGCCCCGTATCCTTTAGGGTCCGCCAGGTGAGGTCATCCAGCCCCTGCCCATCCAGTCACCCAAGAAGACTAAACGCTCCAGCGGTGTCCAATCAGACGCCGCCGCTAGCTTCATGGACTACGGCGAGGGCATGGAGGATATCTTCGGATCACTCAACAACCTCAAACAGGACATCGAACGCATGAAATACCCCATGGGGACACAGAACAACCCAGCCAGAACATGCAAAGACCTGCAGCTGTGCCATCCAGAGTTCCCTGATGGTAAGTTCACCTCAAACAAAAGCTTCCACCGTTAACCGATGAAGACCCACAGAACCACCATTAGCTGAAATCACCTGTTGAAGCTAAGGGTTTAGTTTGTTGTCTTTTCTTGGGACCATTTGGACGTTCAAAGGTCTGATCTTCTACAATCAGGGGTCTCAAATATTCGGCCAGTCAAAGGTTATAATCCGACCTGTAGAATGAATTTGCAAAGACTTAAAATTAATGCAAGTGGACACAATGGGTGGCACGCAAACCATGGAATGACAGTGAGATTAATGAAAAACCCACGTCTGGATTAAACCCCCCCCCCCCACTAAGATCATTAAATTTAACACAGTGTCTTTATTTATAGCCTATATTTATAACCACGTTTTGAGATCTAATACACTGACATCTATAGGTAGATTTAACTGTCCATATTTGGGTCCTATTTTTACAGTGCCCAGTAGTGATGCGCAGTTAGGGGGTTTTACAGAAATCCGCCCCGCCCAAACCCAAGACGTGGCTCGGCCCGCCCCGCCCAACCCGCATGATGTCACGTATCGATAAACCCAACCCGCCCGCTATCAACCCGCAAGCTTAAATTTGTCTCTAAACTCACATAGTACATTCGCAGCATCTTTACCTTGTGCTTCTAATGTTAAAAGTCATGAAGCATCATTTTTGCCTCCTTTCTAACGTCTCAATATGCACTCCAGCACATAAAATAGACTCCACCCACATCATCACTCTATAAAGCCAACACATACAACGTTTCCGTACAACCTTCGCATCGCCTGTTTTAATCTTCTCCCTGATCAAGTCCCACATTTTCACTCTTATCTCTGAGTGTTCAGGGAGATTTGGCGCTAATAACAAATAACAAAAAGTTGGGATAAAAAAGCATTCAAAACAGGAAGTGACGGGCTTGAGCCAAGCACACACACACACACACACGCACACACACACACACACACCTCAGCAGGTATTGATCGTCCCTGACCCGCCCCACCCGCAATATGTATTAATACTGCGACCCAGCCCGCCCGACTCGCGGGTCATAGGAGAATTAAGTGTACGAGCAATGGGAAGGAGAGGAGAGACGAGGATGCTACTGTAGGTTAGCGGGGCTCCTTTCCGTTTCATAACACGGCTGTGGAGACTGCTCCATGCACGCACACACCTCTCTATCCTCCCTCATCGGTCTTAACATGGTCTGTAAACATATGAAGGCAACCCTTTCCTGTAGATGGCAATGCAAAGGATGTGAAAATAACGTGGCTGTTACCAATTCATTCTGACTGGAGCGTGCCGCCTCTCGTGGAATGAAACTGCCGATGTCAATTGAGTTGTCTTTCATCATCATATTTTTTATATGTCGTTGATTATTCTTACTGAGGTTATTTTAACTCGAAATATTGTATACCTTCAGTCTATCCATATTGTGCCATTTTTGGGAATGTCGTATGGAAAAATGCGGGTATTGATCGTCCCTGACCCGCCCCACCCGCATCCGCAATATATATTAAATACTGTGACCCAACCCGCGGGTCACCCGCGGATATCCGCGGGCCAGCGGGTAGCCCGCGCATCACTAGTGCCCAGGGAGGGCCACAACACACATGAATACAAAAATCCACAACACAATGGAAGTTACTCCACAAGAGATGTTATTAGCCTATACTAGACATTACACGCACGGTTATGGTGGCAGAGAACGTGATGGATATTGTATACTTGCCCCCGACAATTGGTTAATGGCCATTCAACAAGTAGGGATCTTCTTCATTCTTTTCAAGTTTGAAAGGATTGTTGTCACAAATGAACTATGTAGATACTTACCGTTAGCCATAACCATTAACCACATAATTATAATAACAGTCCGAGTCTAGGTGATAGGAACCAAATATAGAAATCCAATGGTAAGTATCTACATAGTTAATTTCGTGACATCAAGTAACTTCAGTTGTAGAGTAACTTCTGTTGTGGAGTAAGTTCCGTTCTGGAGTAAGTTCTTGTTGTGGAGCAAATTCCCTTGCGGATTAACTTCCATTGTGAAGTAACTTCCGTTGTGGAGTAACTTCCGTAGTGAACATTAAGTTCTGATAGGAATAACTTAACTGATGTGACGTAATTTCCGATGTGAAGTAACTTCCATTGGGGAGTAACTACCGTAGTGGAGTAACTTCTGTGGTTGAGTAACTTCCGATGTACAGTAACTTCCGATATGGAGTAACTTCCAATGTGTTGTGGGTTCTTACTTTGGTGTTGTGTTGTGTCCCTCCTCGGCCGCCGTATCATTAGGTAAAAAGGGGCTCAGCTCAGAGCAGTATAATCTTTTCGAATTCATCTGAGGTCATCATTAGCTTCACCCCGGAGGGAAATCTGTTTAAATGTACCTTTTTATTATTGGGTCTAAAAAGCTGGAAATATTATAGGAAGTGAAATAAACCCAGTTTTATCAAAGCAGCAAAATGTAGAGAAAAAATAAATAAATCATCCGTGCAGTGACAAAAATATCAGGAGGTTTTTCTGAGTTAAAAGGGAAAGTTTTTGTATGTAGACACACACGTCCACTTATTGGCATGAATCACAAATCTTCACTGCGTCTGGAAATGACACCACACATTTCCATTATGTCCTTCACCTCTGCTGATACTGCTGCCCACAGGGGTACCTGAGGAAACTAATGCTAGTTTTATTTCTTTTGTAAATACTAGACAGAAATTATACACTTGGTATTTTTTTTATTTAAATGGTTTTATGTAGAATTATAATATTAAAGTCTATATTTGAAGAGAAAGTCTCAGACCAGAACACATTTAAGACAAAAATGAATGAACGCTATGTATCTAACAAACAAAAAAAAAAATATATTATGGAATTTTCAGCCACTCAAAATAATACTTACTATATTGATTGATTGTTTGGCTGATTGATATTGAAGTTAACATTTTCAATCATAATACGTTATTGAAGGACACAAGTTTTGTCAAAACTTCGAAATTGTTTATCATTATAGAGAAAAGTATGGTTAATGAAGTGACCATATTTGGTTCCTCATCCATAAGCGGCAACAAAAACGTTTAAAAAATCCATGAGATTAGGGGGCGGCTGGGGCTCAGTGGGTCGCCCAATGGCCGAGAGGTCCCGGCTCTGGCTGTCCACCATGGACAAAGACACTGAACCCTGACTTAGTCTCCCAGTAGGACTAACAGAACCTTAGAAACCTACTGGTGTGTGAATGTAAAGCAATTTGAGCACCATGAAGGTGAAAAACCTCTATATGAGTGCAGACCATTTACCTTTAGAACATTACAACACCTGTTACATTCCTTACATTTACTACCATTTGTTCCTGGTACCAAACAAATCAGGTACAATCACTGTGATGTTCTAATGTTCTAAAATATATCTTCCTTTCACTTTACATTTGTTTAATTGTATTTTTATATATACTTCTTGGATTTTTGTTTGTTCATTTGGGTTAGCAGCCAAATATGGTAGATTCCAAGATAAGTACAGAAGAATTTACACATTTAATGTCTGAAAAAGAGACTTTACATACAAAGAATTGTAGAGCAGTGTCTTCTTTGCTCATGTTAAGAAAATCTTCAGTCAAAATTGTTGGATGTATTCCATAGTTTGCTGGAGGCGCTTTATGCTGCATAAAAATTGACAGTAACACCCTTTAAATTTGAATTTCACACAGTAATAAAGAAGCCAGTCATAACAAGCCATGTCATCATTAGTAGAATAGAATAGAGTAGAATAAACAAAACACAAAACATCATAGATACAGATATGGTTTTCAATATGATAAAAACCATGATTAAATAAATACTAAAATACAGATGTAAATGAAAATGAAGCTAAAACGCCACCGCTGTGTTTTTGCTTCTCCTCAGGCGAGTACTGGATCGATCCAAACCAAGGCTGTTCAGGGGATTCTTTCAAAGTCTACTGTAACTTCACAGCCGACGGTGAAACCTGCATCTACCCCGATAAGAAGTCCAATGGAGTAAGTGTCTGCTCATCCCTTCATTCTGCTTTTAATCAGCGTTTATCATTGCACGTAAAGTCGGCATATTTCACCACGATGACGATGGCGGTTGCGGAGCGCGTGCAGAAGCTGTCAGAGGAAAAGACATGTTCCATTGGCTGCAGGGCGAAGCTTGTAAAGAGTTCATGTTCACTTTTATTCACTGACGACACAAACACCTCCGAAAGGCAAATAGTCTAGAAAAGATCCGACTCCAGCAGGTTTGTGAAAACCATGTTTCAAAGAGATTAAAAATAACAAATGCCTTTATCTTCTATGCTCAGATGAAACACTCTGATACAAACCTGCAGGCGCTGAATTATATAGGATTTTTTCATTCACTGGAAAATATCACAATCTTTCCAAGTGTATTTTTCTCATTTCTAGTCCTTATTTATTATATTTGTTCTATAGGAGAGTGAGGATTTAATACAATGTTATATATTTGTATTTGTTATTATTATTATTATTTTTTTATTATTATTATTACTTCTGCCAAGGAGGTTATGTTTTTGCTGGAGTTTGTCTGTCTGTCTGTTAGTTATAGCAAGATAACTTAGAAATTTATGGACGGAGCTTGATAAACATTTCATGACATGTTGTGGGTGTTACAAGGAACAAATGAATAGATTTTGGTCATGATCTGGAAGAGATCCTGGATTCTAGATCACTTAGAATTTTTACATTGTGGTAAATGGAGAATACATTTCATTAATTTGAATGAGTGAGTGAGTGAGTGAGTGAGTGAGTGAGTGAGTGAGTGAGTGAGTGAGTGAGTGAGTGAGTGAGTGAGTGAGTGAGTGAGTGAGTGAGTCAGTGAGTCAGTGAGTGAGTCAGTGAGTGAGTGAGTGAGTCAGTGAGTCAGTGAGTGAGTCAGTGAGTCAGTGAGTGAGTCAGTGAGTCAGTGAGTGAGTCAGTGAGTCAGTGAGTGAGTGAGTGAGTGAGTGAGTGAGTGAGTGAGTGAGTGAGTGAGTGAGTGAGTGAGTGAGTGAGTGAGTGAGTGAGTGAGTCAGTGAGTGAGTCAGTGAGTGAGTGAGTGAGTGAGTGAGTCAGTGAGTCAGTGAGTGAGTCAGTGAGTCAGTGAGTGAGTCAGTGAGTCAGTGAGTGAGTCAGTGTAATAATGACTTGAATTATTGAAATGACTAAAATAGATTAATAATTAAATAAATAAATAAAAACTACCAGTGGAACAAGTGAAAATGTCCTTGGTAAGATTCTGTAAAATCATATTTTCCAATTTTCCAGGTCTATTGTCTATAAATCAGTTTTTCTATCGGGATTCTGTCTGATTTTAAGTTTGATCCGATAATTGGACTAGAAATGAGAAAAATACATTTGTTTTGTTTTTTTTACCAGTGTCAGGAAAGAAAACTCTAAAAATAATGACTGCTATTTTTGTTTTTCTGTTTCATTTGTTTTTTTTCCTCCACAGGTCAGAATATCTTCATGGCCCAAAGAAATCCCAGGATCGTGGTTCAGTGAATTTAAACGTGGTAAAATTGTGAGTAAATGTTTTTTTCTTTTTCAGCTTATTGCACAAAAAGACCAAAAAAAGTTATGCATTTAATGCCAATTTTCATTAATGGCATATTTAATTAATCAGAATAGAATTTATTGTCATTTGTCATATCACAGGGACATTTCCATTTGTTTTGGTCTCTCTGTGACCAAAACCAGACACAGCCAGAACCGTTGTTACCATTTATTATGAAAACAGAAGTGCATTAGAGCACAAATAAGCTTGCACATATAAAAATGTTCACCTCAACACTTGGAAATAATGTCACATAATTACATACGATGGATTTTTTTGGGACACACAATATATTACGTTGGGAAGACAGGAGATAAAGGCTGTGTTGGAAACCTCATACTTACCTACTACTGATACAAACTTTTTGAGTATACAGTGTGTTTACACTGGCAGTACGACATTTTGAGTATGTGAGAAGTTCCCAGATTCATACTCGATTCAGCAGAAATGTTGAGTATTCATCATGACCTTCCTTCTCATACTGACATTACCCAAGATGCAGCGTGATGTGACATCCGTTTTATATCGCTCACTACAGCTTGCTAGCGTTTCGTCGAATTCTTCCAAACAAAATTTGTAAATAGGTGGTATTTAGACAAATTAACGCCACAATCGGGATCTAACAAGGCCCTTTCTTGGCTGATTTTTAAAAAAAGTCAATAAACTGATGTATGTAAAAACACCCTGTCCATTTTTGCTCAGATAGCACAATGCATTGTGGGTTATCATATGCTAGGCTACAGTGTAAATGCTTTGCATACTGTCCGATTGCTAAGTAGGTAGTACGGAGTATGAATAATATTAGTATGGATGTATGTGGGCTGCCATGGCTCAGTTGGTAGAGTGGATCATCCATGAACCGAAGGGTTGGTAGTTCAATTCTTGCTCTGTTCTACAGTAGTCAGTCCATTGTGCTCTGCACCTTTAGTCTTCCATACAGTCTACTAACTCATTTCAAGTTTATATGTTTTAGTATTATAATTCCATCCATGAGGAAAGATGCATCAGTAAAGCGTCTCACAGGCAGGGATTTCAGTATTCCAGTAGTCCTCACAATGCCCTTCAACTGTAAAACAGTGTGTGTAAACATCAGGTACTGTTCTCAGCGCTCAGAAATGAAACAAACACGCCCTGTTCCATCTGACTAATGTCATTCTGCTGTAGTTCTGCAGAGAAAAGCCTTTAAAGACACATTGGCCCTGTTTATATGAGAGTTTTTATTCCTGTTTAATCCAGAATAAAGGTTCATTCCTCTTTCAAATGAACCATGTAAACACCTAATTCCAGTTGAAAATGATAATTCACAATTAAACAGATTAAAGAATAAAGTCACAGGTTTATTCTGATCTTAATTCCAAATTCGATAATTCCTCTGACATGGAAACACTTAATTCCAGTTTAACATTATCCCTGTTGTTCTGCACATGTTCCTGGTCTTATTGCCATGATGCACTTTTTTCAGTTAATGCACATATTATATTTGGCGTCGATGTCGCACATATTTGGCATTGATAATGCACATATTCCGCTGTGGGCATTAGTTTTTTGTTTCTTATGGTTGATTGGCTTGAGCTGCTGCTTCATAATTATGACACAAATAAAGTCAAACATCACATGTAGTATCTGCTCTAACATGTTAATAAAACAGGAAGCGGACACCATCGTTTTCTTCCAGTAGACATCCAGACGTCAAGCGGCCGTTCTGTCCAATCAGAACCCTCTGTACCTCCAGCTCTGAAAGACCAGTTAACGAGAGCAGAATCCACCCGTTTCCATGGAAACCTTTATTCAGAATTAACATGTCCATGTAAACATGAAGGAAATTGCTTTAATTCTGAATTATTTTATTCCCAAAAAATTATTTGGAATTAAAAAACATCATGTAAATATTATATTTGGACTTAAAAATGATCATGTAGATATAGCCAATGTTCCACGCTCCTCCCCCTGTTCTTAGTTCCTCCTTCTCTGCAGGAAAAACTCCAAAACCCTAGTGGGAAAGGAGAAAGCTGAGGGGAACCAGAGTAAAGGACAGATGTACTCCCATGGACGGACAGACTATAGATGAACGTCCAACCATCAATTCTTTGCGTATATGTGTTTGATTTATTCTTGTGACCATTATTTCTGCAGAGTACCTCAGACACATGTGGAAATACACCTTTAAAAATAAATAAATAACTGAAGAAGAAAATCATGCAAAAACCACAATTTGTGTCACTGTCAAAACATTCTGCCACTACTCTTATGCAAGACTAAAAACCTACCGTCAATACCACATGCAGATGATGACAGCAGGATGCATTATTCAACACCATCTGAATATCAAAGTAAAACCAAGCTGAAGCAGAACGTTGGACATATTCAGCGGTTTTCAGGCATTTGGGATACAAAATAATACTGAAAAATGTCATCATATACTTTTATATTGGGATCAGTATCATTATCATTAAATATCATTTGGTTTAAATTGTTTTTGTTTTATTTGTTTTACTTGTTACTCTAGCTGTAAAACTCTTGGTTGGATTCATACCAGATTAGGTTTATATATTCAACTGCTTTACAATTTTTCTTTAGAAATTATCTGATTAACATAGTTGAATTCAGAGACAAAAAAATCTGCTGTTTAATTTCAGTGCAAAAAAAAATAAAAAATCTGTGTTAAAAATTCAATAGCCAGCCTCCATGTGAATCCAGTGCTGTCTTCCAATATTCACAATGTCATGAGTACACATACACACAGTACACTGCTAGTACTTCCACTGTCCACACGGCAACACAATGAGTTTTTTTTTACCAGGTACCAAAAACATCTCACATCCACACTGTGAACAGATCAATAAAATATCTATGGTCTGCTGAGTTGCTCCTCGATAAACAATTCAATTCAATTATATGTATGAGAAATGTTGAAACTTACATTTATAAAGTTTGGTAGGTGCAGAGGCTGCTGACATCATACACTATTTGCGAGCCAAATTTATTGTAGCTCCACCTCTGCCATCACGTAGCTAAGATGGCGGCCATTGAGTTTCCACACTCAGAAATATGACCATTATGAGTACACATCCGGGTACTTTAAGTAAAACATTTTTGTCACCAGAATCCTAATTTGAACACCCTGTGAACTCAAACTAAGTACGATAAGTACGGAGAGTCTGGATATTGGAACACAGCACATGTTTGTGTTCTGCTGATGAGCCCAGGGCTGCAGCAGCAGAAAGTAATCACCACCAGCTCCATCACACAAATCATACTGGAATGTTTTATTTGCAGGAGCAGGATGCATTTAAACACAGTTTACACATAGACACTGAGGAGAGATGAATAATCATCTAATCCCTGAAGCCTCCAGGTGCATGCTGGGAGGATGGGGGGGTAGTGATGCAGTGCGGTGGTATGGGTCTTGTGGGAGAACTGGGATATTTGAGCAGCTGTAGGTAAAGTGTGTGTTTAGTTGTGAGGCCGAGGTCATAGATCCATTTCATCCATTAATTTTAGTTGTTTTTTGTTAAATTAAAAAAAACTAAAAAAAAATTCTCCCCTTTCTATTGCACTGGAGACAGCTGTGGCTCAGTTGGTAGAGTGGGTCGTTAGGGTCAAAGGTTAAAGCTGTGGCTCAGTTGGTAGAGTGGGTCGTTAGGGTCAAAGGTTAAAGCTGTGGCTCAGTTGGTAGAGTGGGTCATTAGGGTCAAAGGTTAAAGCTGTGGCTCAGTTGGTAGAGTGGGTCGTTAGGGTCAAAGGTTAAAGCTGTGGCTCAGTTGGTAGAGTGGGTCGTTAGGGTCAAAGGTTAAAGCTGTGGCTCAGTTGGTAGAGTGGGTCGTTAGGGTCAAAGGTTAAAGCTGTGGCTCAGTTGGTAGAGTGGGTCGTTAGGGTCAAAGGTTAAAGCTGTGGCTCAGTTGGTAGAGTGGGTCGCCCAATGATCGAGAGGTTGGCGGTCCCAGCTCGGGCTGTCCACATGTCAAAGCGTCCTTGGGCAAGACACTGAACCCTGACTTAGGCCCCCAGTAGGACTTACTGTAGACCTTAGAAACCTACTGGTGTATGAGTGTGTGTGTGAATGGGTGAATGTGAGGCTAATGTAAAGCGCTTTGAGCACCATGAAAGTGGAAAAGCGCTATATAAATGCAGTCCTTTTTTTTTTTTACGTAACCAAAAACGACAGTGGATATTTTTACTAATATCTGCGACGAATCGACCAACTACAAATTGCGACAATGTCAAACTTTATACAGTCCAACAGTTATCACAACTTAAAAACAGTTAATTACAGCAAAAATGCTACATTTGTGTACTTCTTTCATAGATGCCACCATTTTTTAAAAGGATCGGCATTGTATTCTGGGAAATTTCTAGTACCCCTCTGTTTAGAGTGTGCTTCTGGAAAATCTCCATTTGAAGGGGTATAAACCCCTTCCCCCTACCCCTGTGCCTTAATGTGAATTGAGATACCCCTACCCCTACACATGGGGAAGGGGTAAGGGGTGGGGGGTTGAATTGGGAATCAGACTAAGGCCCTGTCCCATTTCTCCCCCTAACCCTAAAATTTCCCCTAACCCTAGATTTTGCGCGTTCATGTGTAGGGGTAGGGTGTCCCATTACCTAGGGGAGTAAGTGGGAGTGCGTTTTTGCCCTTAAAATCAACCCTCAAAATGTAGTGAGGTTGGTTGCGGACTTCGTTTTGAGTGGAAGATGAATTTACCCATGATGCACTACGAGCTCAGCGAGCCGACTGATTTCTGACAACAAAAATGGCGGCCGCAGCTGGAGGAACTGGACCGGTAATGTTACCTTGTCAAGCTAGCGGTAATGCTAACGTTAATGTTATAAATCGCCAACTATTGAAGAAAAAATACATGAAAATATTTAAATAAATCAACATACCTGAGACAAGACTGAAAGGCAAAGTAGACGGCGAATGCGTCTTCTGTTTTGCCGCATTTCTTCTCTGCGCATCCCGAAGGTAAATAAACAGAACCAACACAACAGGTAACACAGCTGGGACCGACATTTGTCCTCCGTGTAAATAGTAGTCAGCTGATGTCAGTCTCGCAGAGGGGTGGTTTCATATTTTGCGGGGTAGACTTGTCAGCGTGTGACGTCAGCACGTTTGTTACGTTCACTTCGCGAGTGGTGTCCCATTTTCAGGGGGAATTATTTCCCCTTGATGAGTGGAATTTACTTTTTAGGGCACTTAAAACCAAGTGGAAGTTTTAAGGGGGACAAATGGGACGGGGCCGAAGTCCGCAACCAACCTCACTACATTTTGAGGGTTGATTTTAAGGGCAAAATCGCACTCTCACTTGCTCCCCTAGGTAATGGGACACCCTACCCCTACACATGAACGCGCAAAATCTAGGGTTAGGGGAAATTTTAGGGTTAGGGGGAGAAATGGGACAGGGCCTACGTCTCCCAGGAGGACTGGCAGAACCTTAGCAACCAACTGTGTGAATGGGTGAATGTGAAGCTAATGTAAAGAGCTTTGAGCAGCATGAAGGTGGAAAAGAAGAAGATTTAAAGTGCAATAAATACAAGTACAATAAATAATTAGTGGAATCACAGTGAACAGTCCTACATAGCAGGACTTTGACTTGATGAACCTGGGATTAGCCACCTCTGTTTTTAACACAGTTGTGGGTCATTTTGACCTGAGGACAACAGGAGAGTGAAGAGTGATTAGATTTAACTCGTCTCCTTTTTTTTTTGTGCCCTGACAACAGCTTTCCTACGTGGACGCAGATGGAAACTCGATAAACATGGTTCAAATGACCTTCCTCAGACTACTGACAGCCTCCGCCAGGCAAAACTTCACCTACAGCTGCCACCAGTCTGTGGCATGGCACGACGCCAACAGTGACAGCTACGACAAGGCGCTGCGCTTCCTGGGCGCCAACGACGAGGAGATGTCGTACGACAATAACCCGTACATCCAGGCCCTCTCAGACGGATGTGCAGTAAGTTCCCAGCGCACCAACGCTAGAACTGTTCTGTTTTCATTTCATTAAATCCTCCTGCATGAAAAGCCTGCCATCAAACTGGATGTGTGGAACATTTAGTTCTCTAGTGTTTTAACTCAAAGGTAAAAAGCTGTCCAACTGTAAATTGATGTAATTAGGTTGTTACCACTTTGACATTGACTCAATAGAACAATTGTTCCTGAAATTAAATCAGCTTGAACTGGAAAGAAATGTGAAAAGTTATGAAAGTTAATGACACATAATAAAGTGGCCGAAAGAGAAGGAAAATATACGGACATGCAGATAGATAGACAGATAGACAGACAGACAGACAGACAGTCACATGTAAAACCTGAAATGTAATAACTTTTCATTTAATTTAGTGATGAAGGCCCATTTATTACAACAGAAGTATAATCATAATAATATTCCAGAACATTCATGGCTGATAGTGTATGTGGGCGGGACTAAAATAGAGGATGTTTGTTTTAAAGGTGATAATGATGGTGATGGTGGGAATACAAGTATTTTTCTCTCTCTTTTTTCCGGGTCAGAGTGACTTTGTGCCTTTGACCTGACGCAGGTTTTACCACAGATTATATTTACATACTTTTTAAGGCGACACTGAACACACCGTCCACTCGTGTCAACAAGGTCCAGAACCTTCTTTTCCCCTTTCAGGTGTTATTGAATTTACACTGCCCCATGTTCACGTTCCACTTCCCTGAAAATTTGTAACGTCAGCGTTCTGAAAGTTTGCATCGGCAGCATCCTGGGGCGTTTATTGGCTGCACGTGTTGAGCTGAATGTTCTGGAATCATTTCTGCAAAGTTACTTATTTCTATTTACCTCTGGTTTTAGTATAAACCAGTATGTTTTTAGTTCCTCTGATCAACTTCCTGACTTTACTCACTTGGCATTTTTAGTTGAATAACCTCTTAGCCGGGTTATGCTAACACCCTAACCCCATCTCTAAACCTTACTCTAAACCTAATCCTTAATTTACCCCTAAGATAAAGGTATGTTTTTTCCGTCCCGCACCCACACGCTCCCACAAGTTTCTGTCCCGCTCCCACCCACACCCACAGATATATACATACATAATAATGTTATGATTTGTTCTGCCCCCACCCTGATAAAATCCTGCATTTTCCCCCCAAGCGTTCATGCTTCCATTCTGTCGTCACACAGATTCCCTCACACTGACTGCACACGTTTCACCTATAGAAAGTAAAACCAGTATAAAATAAACTGAACTTTGCTTCCAATGTGAATTTATTTTCACCCAGAACGGGGACGTGATGTAGACACAACTTGAGAAACATTTAGAAAAGCTTGGCCAACAGCCAATCTAATCCTTAGCATATCCCTTACTCTAACCATAAACTTAACCCCTAACCTAACCTTAACCCTAAACCTTATATTAGTGGTTAATCATCGACATATACATGGAAAACTTAAAATGAGTCCAGATGAAAAGTGACGCTTTTTCTCTATGTAAGTCATAAAAACGACTTTGATGTGTTGGTGCATGGGGTGGGAGGGGTCATGTGTGGGGGGGTTCCCTCATCCAGTCATTTTGTAACCCATTCCTGTGTGTTTGTGTTTGTCACTGCAGACAAGGAGCGGATACGGAAAGACTGTGATGGAGATTAATACTCCCAAAATCGATCAGGTTCCAATCATCGATGTCATGTTGACCGACTTCGGGGACCCCAACCAGAAGTTTGGCTTCGAAGTCGGACCCGTCTGCTTCCTTGGCTGAAATAAAAAGAAATGAAAACAAAAAAATATGAAAAAGAAAACAATAAAAAAAAGGACTCGATGGGGCCAGCAAAGAAAGTCAAGTTGAGACGTTTTGGGTACCACCGAACCAAAACCCCATTTCTAGCCCCCCACCCTTTTTCCTTACGCCACATGCAAGTTTTGAATACAAGATGGTGTCGCTAAACATGTCTTTCCATGTATGTACGTGTAAACCCAGGAAAATACTTGTTGCCCTTGTAGGGCTCGAACCACATGACTAACCACGTTTAACGGCGCAAAAGGTGAAGGACATTGGAACGCGTGGCGGAGGAGGGTGAATCGGAGGTAACAGAGGCGGCGGGGGGATGGGCAAATATGGAGGGTGGGGGGTGGGGGACGCAGGCCTCCTCTTTTGGATCCTCCAGGTGCTGTATGAAAACGACTACAATGGTGCTTGTTCAAAAACACAGGAAAAAGTAAATATCGAGGTGCTACGAAAAGAAGGTGTATTTTGATAATTATAATAATGATAATAATAATAATGATAATAATGATGAAAAAACTGTAATTATTATTTTGTACAATACTGTTGTTTCTGAATCCACTTTCAAAACTTGCATGTGTATCAGATTCCGCTTCTCGCTCTTCTTCTAATATTTTTTGTTTTTTGTCCAATGTTTCCAAGGTTTGAAAAAGAAAAGAAATACAGTGTAAAGTTAAGAAGATGAAATAAAAATCCAATACATTTATTACCATCTCTGTTGTGCTCAAAAACCAATGTGTACCACCTGTCATGAAGCAAATAAAGTGAGCATCCAAACAATTGTCTTTAAAAATTAGACTGTATGCCCTTTTGTATATATATATATGGACAGTTTTATTTGCTGTTTTGCTTTTGTGACCCTCATGTCAGTGTAAATATGGAGTGATTTTTGGGACAAAATTAAGCATATTCACAGGAAAGTAATGCGTGCATATGTGGATAATGCATGTGTCTTCTGTTGTACTTGAACATAAAACTGTCCATTTGTACATATGATGTATGATTTATCAGAATATGAATCGAAAAGTTATGACAAAAATCACACATAAGAAATCCAGATTTCTCAGATGGAAGAAACTGGTCAAAAATACATCATTTTATTGAACATTTTATTGAATATTTTGGTCATATTTGTTCATTTTATTGAATATTTTAGTCATTTTGTTCATTTTATTTAATATTTAGGTCATTTTTGTACAACAAAAGATACATATTTATCCCAAATGTGCACAGATGACTTTCCTGTCAATACGCTTAATATTGTCCCAAAAATCACTCCATAGAAACAACAGGAAGTATCGTGTCAGCACGTACACGCCAACATATCCCACTAATGTTGTGATCCTGTGCTAGTAGGAAGCAATCATCTCTTTTTCCTCTTATTTAATTCTATTTGTCTTTTTTTGTTCTCTGACAGGCTTCTCTTTTATTTTATTTTATTTTATACCTCAAACTTTATTGATAACCTTTAAAGATGCAAGGATAATATGCCCTGTATATACCTTGGTTAAACAATTAAGTTTATATATTTTTGGGGTGGGGATATATATATATATTTTTTTTGTTTTTTGTTTTTTTGTTTAAAAAAAAAAAAGAAAGACAGACTTACCTTAACTGTTAGACATCATCCACTGTTTCAGATCCTTCTGTGAATGCAATGAGAAGCCCTTTCTTTAGGTGACCCATTTTTGTAACTAAAATGAGAAAATGTTTTAATGTGCTTTTTATAGTTCATTTAAATATTAAAAACTGGATTGTAAACAACAGTGAACTGAATTTGTCAATGGTTTGTGCATGATGTCGACTGCTTTAAATCCAGCATATGTTTCTAAGACTTTAAGACTTTGGTGCAATTTCATCTTTGAAACCAATAAAGTACCATCTTACACAAAATGTTCTTTCGCTCTGATTACATGAATGGCGAAAAAAAAAGAAACCATCTGCTTCTTTAACTAAAAGTGCCAAAATTAAATAAAAAATAAATAAATGCATCATTAAATAATGAACTCAATATATCATTAATTAATTAAAGTTGAAATTAAATAGATAAATGTGTTATTAAATATGCCATTCATTAAAATACCAATTCATTTTAATAAAAAAAAAAAAAAATTAATAAATATGTCATTAACAGTGATGTGACCCGAAGTGAGCGGTCAACCACAGTCAACCACGGTTGTGGGTCATTGAAAAATATTTTGAATGACATTTGGGTTGCAGTCGGTTGGGTCGTTTGTGGTTTGAGATAAACATTAAAATAACCTGGTTAATATGCTTTAGTGACTGCATTTGCATGAAGGTGTCGTCCATCGTGGTCAGTTTCCTACGGTATGGAGGGAGCAAGAGAGAAAATAAAGTTGGAGAGTGGAAACTTTGGAAACATCCAAATCAAAAAGTAAACTTTGGGACACTTTGGCTGAGATTTTTAAAGTGTTTTTGTTTCCGTGGAAACCAGGTTTATCTGTCTGTTACAGGTTGTCGACCCCTGTTTTAGATGCTACGTTAGCATTAATAACTATTGAATGATGAAGCAGAACAAAAATGTTTTCTCAACATATTAACTTACAAACAATGACATAGGATTTTGTCACAAAAATGCAGGTATGTGAGTAAGGTCAAAGGTCATGTGACGTTCAGGTATGTGAGTAAGATGTTCATAAAGACCATTGACTACTTTTTAAAAATGCAGATCGAGAAGTGGGTTGGTTCCGTCCTTTTCAAATATATTTTTTGTGGTCTGACTAGTAGGCAGACTAGTTAAAAAAGTGGTCGGTTGCGGGTCTTTATACATCAACGCGCATCACTGGTTATTAATTAATCAAAATTGTAGTTAAATACATCAATATTAAATATCAATATATATCAAATGTTTCAATATTAAATGTGTCATTGTTTCATTAAAATCTGAATTAATATTAGGTATATTACTTCACTAATTATTTCATGTTCCTTCTGTTGGGAGAATGAAATTTGCCAAAATTAAATAAATATATCATTAAATAGTCGTCATTGAAGTCGTCGTCTCCTGCTTCTGGGTCGCGGGGGCAGCAGCCGCAGCAAAGTAGCCCAGGCTTCCCTCACCCCAGCAACCTCAGGCAACTTCTCCAGGGGAATCCCGAGGTGTTCCCAGGCCAGCCGAGAGATATTATCCCTCCGGCGTGTCCTGGGTCGACCCCAAGGTCTCCTCCCTCAACTGGCTCCTCTCAACATGGAGGAGCAGCGGCTCTACTCCGAGTCCCTCCCAGATGTCCGAGCTTCTCACCTTATCTCTAAGGCTGAGCCCGGCCACCCTGTGAAGGAAACTCATTTAGGCCGCTTGTACCCGTGAGACCTCATTCTTTCGGTCATGACCCAAAGCTCATGACCACAGGTGAGGGTCGGAACATAGATCAACCAGTAATTCGAGAGCTTCGCCTTCTGGCTTAGCTCCTTCTTCACCACAACGGACCGGTTTAACACCCGCATTACTGCAGATGCTGCACCAATCCGCCTGTCGACCTCCCGCTCCATCCTTCCATCACTCGTGAATAAGATCCCAAGGTACTTGAACTCCTCCACCTGAGGCACTAATAATAATACCTCAAACTTGTATAGCACTTTTTTTGGACACTCAAAGACGCTTTACACAACAGATAAAAAAATCATTGCATAAAAATAAATAAAAATAAAACACAAAAAATAAATAGATAAATAAATAAAAAATAATAGAAACTAAGTGAAAGCCAGTTTAAAGAGATATGTTTTAAGACGGGATTTGAATGTGGAGAGAGTGACTGAGTTCTTGATGAGTAGTGGGAGAGAGTTCCAAAGTTGAGAGGCGGACCATGGCCACAGACTTGGAGGTGCTGATCTTCATCCCAGCTGCTTCACACTCGGTTGCGAACCGCTCCAATGAGAGCTGGAGGCCGCTGCTCGATGGGGCTAAGAGGACCACATCATCTGAAAAAAACAGAAACGAGATCCTCCCTCCACCAAACTCCACCCCCTCCCCCACCCGGCTGCACCTAGAAGTTCTGTCCTGGCTGGCCCTGGGGTCTGGGGTGGGTCGGCCCTCCGGTCGCCTCCCTGTCCCTTCCTGCTCTGCTTCCCTCTTCCTCCCTCCTCTCCTGCCTGGCCACTCGTCCTCTTCCCTCTACCTCCCCTGGGGGGGCTGGGGGCCCTCCGCTGCCTGGGGGGGTGGCTCTGGCTAATCCAGGCACAGGCCTTGACACTTGCCTGTCTGCCACCACTGGAGATTAGCTTCTGCTGGCTGGGGGCTTCTGTCCGGGCCTGAGGGCTGTCCTGGGTAGTGGTGAGGTGGTGCTGCGGGGTGGGCGCCCTGCGTCCCGGACATACCGGCTCCGGGGTGGGCGTGGGGGTCATGGTCCTCGCTTCCTGGTGGTGCGGCCTGGCCCTCCCTCCGGGGCAGGGTTCTCCATGCGGCTGGCCCGTGGTGGGACTACGGCGTCTGCCGGGGCGCTAGTCTAGCGCTGCGACTTCTGGGGGTTTTGGTGCTGGCTGGGCCGGTCGGGTTCGGGTGGGCCCACCTTGGCCTCAGGCCTCGGGGCTCTGGGGGCCCTCTGCATCAGTACCTGTCTCACTACCTGTCTCCCCCGCGGCTCTGTCCTAATGGGCCGGACCCACACCAGACTGCCTCAAACTGTGGCTGTGGCTCAGTTGGTAGAGTGGGTCGCCCAATGACCGAGAGGTTGGCGGTTCGCGTCCCAGCTCTGGCTGTCCACATGTTGGGCAAGACACTGAATCCTGACTTAGGCCCCCAGTAGGACTGACCTTAGACCTTAGAAACCTACTGGTGTGTGTGAATGGGTGAATGTGAGGCTAATGTAAAGCGCTTTGAGCACCATGAAGGTGGAAAAGCGCTATATAAGTGCAGTCTATTTATTTATTTATCTTTAAAGAGATTCTCCCCCTAATTAGTAGCACTGTCCTAAATATAATTAACACTTCATTAATTACTGGATATGTGCCACAGTCATTTAAATATGCTGTTATTAAACCAATTCTGAAAAAGCCTACCTTAGATCCTGACATTTTAACCAATTATAGGTCTATATCTAATTTGTCCTTCCTGTCAAAGGTTTTAGAACGAGTAATAGTTAAACAGCTGTGCCAATTCCTGCAGGATAATAGTTTATTTGAACAGTTTCAGTCTGGCTTTCGTGCCCATCATAGCACTGAAACAGCGTTAGTTAAAGTTACTAATGACTTATTATTAGCCGCTGACATCGGATTAATATGGGTCCTGGTGTTATTAGACCTTAGTGCAGCCTTTGACACCATTGACCACAGTATCTTAGTGCACAGATTAGAATGTGATATAGGTATTAGAGGAGCAGCCCTCTGCTGCTTTAAATCATATTTATCTAATCGCTACCAATTTGTTAACGTCAATCAACAATCATCGCAGTCCTCCAGATTTAATTATGGCGTTCCTCAAGGGTCAGTCCTTGGGCCTATTTTGTTTACACTATATATGCTCCCTTTAGGTAACTTCATTAGAAATCATCGTGCCCCGGGCCGCCTGGGTCGGCCTTGGTGTGCTGGGGTGTCTGTAGCTCCTCCCTCTTGTTCTCCGGGTTTGCATGGTTCACAGTGGCCCAGGTGGCTCTCTAGGGGTGGCGCCCTGTGGCTCCTGCAGCTCAGGATGGGGGTTGCCGTGTTGGCTTGGCCCTGCCTTGCCGTGATTGCTGTTCTGGGCTTCGTGGTCCTTCACACTTGCATGTTTGATCGGGTCTCGCCAGCTACTGCCGAGTCCCATTTCAGTGAATGATGGGACCCACCAGAATGTGCTGAGAATCTCTCCAGAATCTCTAGCCTAAACTCCTTCTCTTTTTGCACTAGTGTCCTCTTCTGTCCTATTCTATTGCATTCTATTTTTATACTATCAAGTCATTCACAATTATGGTGCTCACTACCGTTTTGTTTAATTATTTATTTATTGAATCTCTTTTTCTTTTGTGCTGATTTGGTTTTCTTCTTTTTTTTCGATTTATTTATTTATTTTTATTGATGGACAGTTAATAGTTGGGAATAACACACCACCTTACAATCTTTAACTGCAATAGCACCGCCTGTTCATTTCTTTCCCCGTCCGTCCTGTCCAGTCTCACATCACTGAGGTGTAGCACTGCCCTCCCTGGTTAGAGAGTTCTAATAAAGGATGTCTGCTCAGCTTTCAGGGAGGACCGATGATGGTCACACACATGCACTAAATATTAAAATATTTGGCTGCAAGACTAAAAAATGCATTGACTCCCTCTCTGTGGTGTTAAACAATGAAAACAAATGCAGACAAAAAAAAAAAAGCAGAGATGAGATCATCCCGCCCCTGAACTTGACCCTCTCCCCCATGCGGCTGCACCTAGAAATTCTGTCCATAAAAGTTATGAACAGAATTGGTGACAAAGGGCATCCCTGGCGGAGTCCAACCCTCACCGGAAAATGGTCCAAATTATTACCGGCTATGCAGACCACACTCTCGCTCCTTCGGTACAGAGACTGAATGGCCCCCAGTATGAGACCATCCACCCCATACTCCTGGAGTAATCCTACAGGATACCTCTGGGGACACAATTGTAAGCCTTTTCCAAATCCACAAAACACATGTGGACTGGTTGGGCAAACTCCCAATGCTCCTCCAGCACCCCAGCGAGGGCAAAGAGCTGGTCCACACAAATCACATTGCTCCTCCTCGATCCAAGGTACAACCACCGATCGGTCTTCAGAAGAATCAGAAATCATGTCCATGTCATCACAAACTTCCTCCACATTATCAATGTCCATATCCTCATAATCAGAATTAAAGTCAACACAATCCCCTTGAGAGGGCATACCTCCATAATTCCTTATGTCTTCACCCTCCTCCACTGAGATCTCTGAAACCTCCTCTTCATTCGTTGATGAAACCGAACTAACCGCAGGTGGTGCCCCCCCGGCATCTGGAGATGGAAGGTTGATCCGGGTGAGAGGCGTAGAAGTCAACGATGAGATCTTTGTCCAAGATCAGGCGGGGATCCAGGTCCTCTCTTTCGGCCTGTATCCCTCCCAGTCCATCCAGATACTGTAGTCCTCTTCACCAGCGCCTAGAACAGAGGAATCTTCAGACTGTATATGCTGGAGCACCGTCAATAATTCTGGGGGACGGTGGAGACTGAGAGGTGGCTATTAATGGACTTTCAGTGACAGGTTTAATCTTAGAAATGTGGAAAGAGGGGTGAATCCTCATAGATCGAGCTAATGTTAATCTAATTGCTACTGGATTAATTACCTTTTCAATCCTAAAAGATCCGATAAACTTGGGAGACAGTTTCTTTGACTCAACCTTTAAAGGAAGGTCCTTAGTGGACAGCCAAACCTTCAGACCCACCATATATGAGGGTCCCTGAGACCTCTTCTGATTAGCATACTGGGTCTGTCTATTAATTGAATGAAGCAAAACAACACGAGCATTGCTCCAAGTTCTTTTACATTTTTTGATGAAAGAATCAACTGAAGGACAACCAGTGTCCCCAGCCGGGTCTCAGTGTGGTCTGCTGGGTTCATGGTGGCCAGAATGTACTGTAACAGACAGCTGGGAACCCAAGTGCAGAACCACAGAGAAATCTTCAAACTTAAGATATTTATTAATACTAGTCTGAATATAAATACAACACAACAAATGAAAGGGAAAAACCCTTTAAAGTCTTTCAGAGCTCTGTACTCCAAGTACAGACTGATATCAATAGGACTTCTTAAGTCTGTGGGCGTAGGCTGAGTCGTGGTCGGATCCGATCCAAGGTCAGGGAGGGCGGAGTGGTTCGTAACAGGTATTCAGTCCGGAGTCAATACCAAAGAGCCGAGGCAGAAGACAGAGGCAGGAGACGGAGTCAGGCAAAATGGGTCGGAACACGGGGCAGGAAACAGAGGTCAGGCAAAACAGGTCTGGAACACGGAACTTCAGAACAGGATAATATGCGAGAAAATCAGAGGATTAGATTGTGATATTCTGGCAAGAGACAAAGGAGAGAATGAGGGTTTATATACACTCCACCTGATGAGCCCAGCTGAGCTCAACAGGTGTGCCGCATCACCACTAAGTATTGTATTTTAATTAATTAATGACACATTTAATACCACATTTAATTCCAATTTAAATTAATTGATGTCATATTTAATAAATTATTTAATTTTGGCACTTTTAGTCCTCTTTATTTACATATTCCTTTCTATTGTTTGCTGGTTGTTCACATATTTTCCTAGAGCCACTTCACTGGATGATGATGATGGGGTTTTTTTCACACTATTTTCTTTCAAGGCATTTTATACTCAAATAATAAACAGACCCAAGTGAAGTAAGGATGAATTTTAAAGTAATGATCTCTCCACTTATGCAGCCCACCGACATTTTATGACAAATGTGACTGATTGCCGCTAACAAAAAGCCTTTATGGAGAGTCTAAATTGTGTTTTTGCAGGTAGAGAGGTGTGTGAGACTTCTGCTCGCTAGTCTGGGAGCTGCTTGAAAGTGGGTTTGATTTGTGTTTTATCTCCAGAGCAGAACGTGTGCATGTGAGGAAACTGTCCAATAGGAAACTGGATCTCAAATAGGTTTTGCAGAAAAAGAGATTCTGTGCAGGAGTCCACCTGGTGTGCATGTGTGTTGGGTTACGGCTCATCAGTAACAGTATACAGGCTGTCCACAAAGGATATTTAGGCTTGAAAACATTTGTTCCGAAGGGGAGGAAAAGAAAATTGTTTTTGCTTTAGCAGCAAATGCACTGGTTACTGGGTTTATAGATTCCCAGTGAGAAAGACTAGATGTGACTGTATTTTGGTAATATTTCATCAAAGTTAATATTTTTTTTAATAATTATAAACACCCCCCCCCCCCCCCCCCCCCAATTACTTATAATAGGGAAAATGTCATGTCTTTAACCAGTGAGTCAAATGTTTAATTTCTTCTTTTATTTGCAATGGTGGAATTTCAAATGTCTCTAACAACAAATATATTGATTGAATTCATACCAAAATAGGTTTATAGATTGTGTGATTATATTTTGGTAGTATTTCATCAAAGTTAAGATTTTTAATAATTTTTTAAGTATTTTCCTCCATTTACTCATAATGGGGAACATTTCAAATGTCTTTGACAGTAAAACTATTGATTCAATTCATACCAATTGCCAGTGAGCCAGATCAGAAGTGATTATATTTTGGGATCATTTCATCAAAGTTAAGATTTTTTATGGACTTTTAAACAATATCCCCCTATTACTTATAATGAGAAAAACCTCAAATGTATCTAACAGTAAAACTATTGGTTGAATTCATACCAAACTAGGTTTATAGATTACCAGTGACACAGACTAGATGTGATTATATGTTGGGAACATTTCGTCAAAGTTAAGATTTTAATGAGAATTTATTTTCCCCCATTTACTTACAATGGGAAAAATGTCAAATGTCTCTAACAGCAAAATTATTGGTTGAATTCATACCACAGTCTACCGCAACCAACTCAATGAGAGTCACATGTGTGCCGCCACCACACACACACACACACACACACATACACACACACACACACACACACACACACACACACACACACACACACACACCTCCACTCATCATCACGTCTTCCTTGTGCCAGTATCAATATTTCCTGAAATTTTCAGCCAAATCCATCAATAACCTTTTGAGTTATTTTGCACACAGACAAAGAAAAAAACAAACAAACATGTATTTGCCAGACTTTATCTAACTCCACCATTCCTTGGCAGGATAAATATTACAATAAATGGTGATGGTTAAATATAGAGAAAAAAATCATCTGGGAACTGCCACAAATGGGTTAAATGAGACAAATTATGATTATGGGTTAAGTGAGGGGGGATTATATCTCTCAGCTGGCCTGGGAACACCTCGGGATCCCCCTGAGCTCGCTGAGGTAGCTGGGGTGAGGGAAGTCTGGGCTACTCTGCTGAGGTTGCTGCCCCCGCGACCCAGACCCAGATGAAGCGGGAGACGACGAGTATGACTACTAATAAGTGTTAAATCAGGCAAAATTATTTAATTACCACATATCTTTTGATACATTTGCTTTTTTGGTAACACTATACATTACAGATTGCTAATAAGGTGTTAATTCTATGGTCATTTATGGAGCTTAATAGTAATAATGCCTTTGTAACCGCTTATTACAAGTAGTTTCCATCCAGTTTCCACTCCAATTACACTGCAGTTTCCAGCTAATAGAAATGCAAACAGCTTTCATTTCAAGCATAATAAAATGGTATTTGAAATTAATCTGTAGTTGCTGAAATGATGAGGCCAGGATTTACTTGTTTTTCTTTAAAGCAGACCTATTATGCCGATCTGCACTTTTCTACATACATATAGTGTTCTAATGTCAGATGTGGAATGCAAACCTCAGTAAAGTTACAAAACATGAGCTATAGAGCTAATGGCATAATCCTGTAATGTGGTTTCCTGCACCTCTAAACAACTGGTGTCCAGGTGTTCAGCAGATGTGTACAAAACCTGACGTCAGGTTGAAGCGTCCAATTGGGACGAATGCTCCAACAGAGTGGAACCGGCCCCAAAACACGCCCACCCGGCATATAATTCAAACTTTCCCAGAAATTACATTTCCAACCTGAAGAAGAAGAGAGAAGTTGCCTCCCAAAATATTCCGTCATTGTTTTTTCAACTGTGAAGGAAAATATCAACCGTTTTTCTTTCCAAAAAATGTCCCAACCATAAAACTGCGGGATGCTTTTATTTCTGCCGGCCAACAGCCACAGCAAAATGTATTAATCTTTCATTGTCTGGGTCAGACTCGGGGTCCAACATGTATGGACGCACACCAAGGTTGGACATGTTTATAGCACTGTAACATAACAGAGTAACATGCAAGTGCTCCAAATTATAAACATGCTTGATTCCTCCTGGTTCAAAAGTGAGAGCGGCGCCAGAGAAATGTATAATAAGACCTAAAAGTGTGACTTGATAGCTTTGTGTACAGTAGCCTATGTTAGCCTAACACTATAATACACAAAACAAGAACCTGAAAACCTTGGTCTGCCTCTCACTCTGCCCCCACCCTGAAAGCCTCCACTGAGCTGGCCAATCACAGAACAGTGAGACTGGCCAGATTCCAAAACTGAGCATTTCAGGCAAAGACAGAAATGGGCTTTGATCTGGACTTTTGTGAACATCGGTTGGCAGTGAATGAGTTAATGATACTGCATGAATATAACATTCATATTATCCATACAAGCAAATGATAAGAAATTGCTCGTACTTTAATGAAAGGCTGACAGTATCCACAACAGTAAACCACATTTGGTTATGCATTAATTTAGATATGCCGTACTGTAGATTTTGACAACTGGATTAGGTTTTCCAGTCCAGATGAAATTGTCAAAGTTAGGTATATAGTCATTCACCATGGGAGAGCAAAGTAACCAAATGAAGAGTCAAGTAGCAAGTGACTGAAAAATGTGTCGGAACAGTAAAAGCTAATTATGTAATATCATAGAACAACAACTAAGTAAAAACTAAATATGTAACAGCATAGCAGAAAATCAGGCTTCACAGTTAGGAGAGGTCAGTGAAATGAGTGGCTCGGCCATGGCTCAGTTGGGAGAGCGGGTCGTCCATTGACCGAAGGGTTGGCGGTTCGATTCCCGCTCTGTCCTAGTCAGTCCGTTGTGTCCTTGGGGAAGACACTTTACCCTCCTTGCCTCCAGTGTCACTCACACTGGTGTATGAATGTTGGGTGGTGGTCAGAGGGGCCGTAGGCGCGAAATGGCAGCCACGCTTCTGTCAGTCTGCCCCAGGGCAACTGTGACTACATATGTAGTTTACCACCACCAGAGGGAGCATGTGAGAGTGAATGAATAATGGAACACTAATGTGAAGCGCTTTGGGTGCCTTGAAAAGCGCTATATAAATCTAATCCATTATTATTATTATTAAAGTGTCACAGCCCCTCCACTGTCCTGCTGGGGCATTTCCACAGGCAGGTAGGGGAGGGTCCTCTCTTGATTGGAGCCACCTGGGCACAGATATAAAATCAGCTCCATTCTGACATCTCTCTCTCTCTGCTCACAGGTATTATCCTTTGTTTGTTCCTTGGTGGTTTTGTTTTGTTGTACATTCATACATGTTCACACATAGACTTTCACTCACTCATGCACTTTACACACACCTTACACATTTACATTCTCACACCCCATACTACTTTTATTACGTTTAACTTTAATTTACAATACATCATTTAAATTGGCCCATTTTTGTTGTCTGTGTCCCCTCATTTTTGCCACAGGCATTGAGCCGGCCTGTGAAAAGTGGGGGCTCGTCCTTTTAAGTTTAGTAATTTGTCAACTTAGTTTCTTTGTTCTTTAGTTTACTTTGAATTACTTTTGGACTGTTGGTATTGTTTGTTGTAGTTTGTTTTCAGTTTGGTTATTTTGGGCATTTTTGTTTTTTTTTTGTCTACTATCTGTTTGTTTAGTTCATTTAGTGAAATTTGTTAAGGGGACATGACAGCTTCGGGCCATGTTTTTGGTGGAGAACAGAGAGGGATTTTGTGTGCTTCCTTGGTAAGCTTTTGCTAGTTAGCTGCAGGGTAGCATTAGTACTCACCTTAGGCCTTTTTTCTGGGTTTTGTCCGGGTGGGAATCCTCCTCTGTAGGTTTAACAGCTGGTCTCAATAGGGGGCCCATGGTATTTGTTTTAGGTGGCAGTGAACGTGGCTACAGCTTCCCTTTTCCCCTACATCGGCTCGGGAGCACCTCCAGGGATTTAATCCACTGGTTTTGTGTGCATCAGACCCCACCATAAGAGACTGCACGAAGACCAGGGTCCAGTTAGTTAGATTCTATCGGAGTTAGAGGGGAGTGGTTCCTGCTCATAACCCAGACTGGCAGTTGGTGAATACTGTTTTTTTGTTCGTCAGGTTGTAAGATGTCTGTTTTGGAGAATTTTGTAAAGTCACCTTCTTAAAGAGCAGTTAATTGCTGAATACTATCGGATTCAAATTTTGGACAAAAAATTAAAGGAAACTGTCAGAGCTGTTTTGAAACAGAGATTAATGGACAAGTGATGGAGGGTGCTAGTGTTCAGCCTAATCCTACACTAACCTTCGAGCAGCAGAGGGAACTGTTACAGCAGCAGAGGGAACTGTTACAGCAGCAGAGGGAACTGTTACAGCAGCAGAGGGAACTGTTACATCAGCAAAGGGAACTGTTACAGCAGCAAAGGGAGCCGTTACATCAGCAAAGGGAACTGTTACAGCAGCAGAGGGAACTGTTACAGCAGCAGAGGGAACTGTTACAGCAGCAGAGGGAACTGTTACAGCAGCAGAGGGAACTGTTACAGCAGCAAAGGGAGCAGTTACATCAGCAAAGGGAGCAGTTACATCAGCAAAGGGAACTGTTACAGCAGCAGAGGGAGGAGTTACAACAGCAGAGGGAACTGTTACAGCAGCAGAGGGAACTGTTACAGCAGCAAAGTGAACTGTTACAGCAGCAGAGGGAACTGTTACAGCAGCAGAGGGAACTGTTACAGCAGCAAAGTGAACTGTTACAGCAGCAGAGGGAACTGTTACAGCAGCAGAGGGAACTGTTACAGCAACAGAGGGAACTGTTACAGCAGCAAAGTGAACTGTTACAGCAGCAGAGGGAACTGTTACAGCAGCAGAGGGAACTGTTACAGCAGCAAAGTGAACTGTTACAGCAGCAGAGGGAACTGTTACAGCAGCAGAGGGAACTGTTACAGCAGCAGAGGGAACTGTTACAGCAGCAGAGGGAGTAGCAGAGGGGACTGTTACAGCAGCAGAAGGAACTGTTACAGCAGCAGAGGGAACTGTTACATCAGCAAAGGGAACTGTTACAGCAGCAGAGGGAACTGTTACAGCAGCAGAGGGAACTGTTACAGCAGCAGAGGGAACTGTTACAGCAGCAGAGGGAACTGTTACAGCAGCAGAGGGAACTGTTACAGCAGCAGAGGGAACTGTTAAAGCAGCAGAGGGAACTGTTACATCAGCAAAGGGAACTGTTACAGCAGCAGAGAGAACTGTTACAGCAGCAAAGGGAGCAGTTACATCAGCAAAGGGAACTGTTACAGCAGCAGAGGGAACTGTTACAGCAGCAAAGGGAGCAGTTACAGCAGCAGAGGGAACTGTTACAGCAGCAGAGGGAGCAGTTACAGCAGCAGAGGGAACTGTTACAGCAGCAGAGGGAGCAGTTACAGCAGCAGAGGGAACTGTTACAGCAGCAAAGGGAGCAGTTACATCAGCAAAGGGAACTGTTACATCAGCAGAGGGAACTGTTACAGCAGCAGAGGGAACTGTTACAGCAGCAGAGGGAACTGTTACAGCAGCAGAGGGAACTGTTACAGCAGCAGAGGGAACTGTTACAGCAGCAGAGGGAGTAGCAGAGGGGACTGTTACAGCAGCAGAAGGAACTGTTACAGCAGCAGAGGGAACTGTTACATCAGCAAAGGGAACTGTTACAGCAGCAGAGGGAACTGTTACAGCAGCAAAGGGAGCAGTTACATCAGCAGAGAGAACTGTTACAGCAGCAGAGGGAACTGTTACAGCAGCAGAGGGAACTGTTACAGCAGCAGAGGGAACTGTTACAGCAGCAGAGGGAACTGTTACAGCAGCAGAGGGAACTGTTACAGCAGCAAAGGGAACTGTTACAGCAGCAGAGAGAACTGTTACAGCAGCAGAGGGAGCAGTTACATCAGCAAAGGGAACTGTTACAGCAGCAGAGGGAACTGTTACAGCAGCAAAGGGAGCAGTTACAGCAGCAGAGGGAACTGTTACAGCAGCAGAGGGAGCAGTTACAGCAGCAGAGGGAACTGTTACAGCAGCAAAGGGAGCAGTTACATCAGCAAAGGGAACTGTTACATCAGCAGAGGGAACTGTTACAGCAGCAGAGGGAACTGTTACAGCAGCAGAGGGAGCTGTTACAGCAGCAGAGGGAGCTGTTACAGCAGCAGAGGGAACTGTTACAGCAGCAGAGGGAACTGTTACAGAAGCAGAGGGAGCAGTTACAGATGCAACTTGAGTTGGAGAGGTTAAAAAGAAATAACAGACCAGAAGTTGATATTAGAGTTCCACAGTTTGATGTTACACAGAATCTTCGATTGTTGCCTTATTTTGATGAGTCTGATCCGGATACTTACTTTACTTTGTTTGAATGCATTGCAGATGCCAGAGCTTGGTCTGATTTAGATAGAACTACATTGTTGCAGTGTGTACTTACAGGTAAAGCACAAGAGGCGTTCTCATCTCTGAGTGTAGCTGATAGCAGAGTTTATGCCAGGGGTCCTCATCCTTTTTCCAGTGAGGGCCACATAACTTTTCCCACCTCTGATGGGGGGCCGGGGTCAGCTTGTAACAAGAAAAGTGTGATGATGCAGGGGTGCCTACATTAAACATTTATTGTTTCCATAATAAAACCACACATTACACGGTGGTGCAGTGGTTAGCACGGTGGTGCAGTGGTTAGCACGGTGGTGCAGTGGTTAGCACGGTGGTGCAGTGGTTAGCATGGTGGTGCAGTGGTTAGCACGGTGGTGCAGTGGTTAGCACTCGTGCCTCACAGCAAGAAGGACCCTGGTTCGAATCCCACACCAGACCTTTCTGTGTGGAGTTTGCATGTCCTCCCCGTGTCCGCGTGGGTTTTCGCCGGGCACTCCGGTTTCCTCCCACCATCCAAACACATGCACTGATAGGTTAATTGGTTAATCTAAAATTGTCCATAGGTGTGAATGTGAGAGTGATTGTTTGTCTATATATGTTCAGCCCTGCGATGAACTGGCGTCTCATACAGGGTGTACCCCGCCTTCACCCATTGTAGCTGGATTAGGCCCCCAGTGACCCCCGCGACCCTAGTGAGGATAAAGCGGGTTCAGATAATGAATGAATGAATTAATAACCATTTCTGAGACCCTCTCTGAGTTCTTCACAGAAAAAGTAAGGAAATATTTTTCACAGAAAATATATAACAGTAGGCCTATTTATGGAATCAATAGTAACCAAACAAAACAACCCTCTCTGGGTTCACAGAAAAAAAGTTTCTGTTGTGTCGTGCACAATCTTTTGATAAGAGCAGAATTAAATCACTCATATGAGCAGTCTCTCCCAAAGTTAATGTGTTCTTTAATTTATTATCCAGTGTTGTAGGCTCGCCCAGTAGACACCACTGCAGGCTCTCTCTCATCAACTTCCCTCTGAAAACCACAAAGTAACCAGGCTTAGAAACCAAACTAAAGTAATGCAGCACCTACACAGCACAATACATTTCAACAATACTAGTATGGTTGTGGAGATGGATTTTATCCCAGTAGAGTAGGCTAGAATAGATTTTATTATTATTATTATTATTATTATTATTATTATTATTATTATTATTATTACCCTTATTAGAAAAGTGATATAGGCATATAGAAAAGTGAGCTTACCTGTACTGTAGCTGTGTTCATCAGTGTGAACTTTGTGCTTGCATCTGGCTGGTGAGGAGTTGGATGTCGGGTTCCATGCTAGTCACAGCCAGTCGCAAACTCTGATGCAGATGTTGATCTGTCAATCTTGATCTCGTCGGAGATTTCAGGAGTTTCATGCGTGAAAAGGTTTGCTCGCAGATATACGTGCTGCCAAAAACTGTGGACATCTTCATTGCCTGTTTTTTTATGTTCGGGTAGGTGTCAGGGAGGGCGGCATAGAATCCAATTAGATCGTTAGGCTTGAATTCGTCTTTCACAGCATCACAGGTCTGCAGCTCGGCCAGCTCAAACTGGTAAGAAGGCTCGGCTTCATTGACGACGGCAAGAAAGGGGTTCTGAAAGAGACAGATTTTTTTGCCATGAACATGTAGTTCGCGGAACCGCACACCGAACTCCGCCGTCACCATTTCCAGTGCTTCCACGCACTTTGCAGCTGGGAAAGGGACCGCTGGCTTCTCTGCAGAAAGGCTTTGGGTAGCAAGGAGATGGGCGAAGTTACACTTTTTCACTTGTTCCAAAACCAGCGCCAGTTTCACCTCAAATGCCTTTATGTGGGAATACATGTCGCTAATGAGTTTCCCCTGGCCTTGTAGCTGAAAGTTAAGCCCATTTAGCATTTCTGTCACATCTGTTAAGAATGCGAGGTACCATTTCCACACTGGGTCGCTCAGCTCTGGGACCGTTTTGACTTTTGATTGAAGAAAATTGTTAATTTCGGGTAGCAGCTCATAAAAACGCCTCAGAACTTTGCCGCGGCTCAGCCATCGGATCTCGGTGTAGTACAGCACATCTCCGTACGCAGACTCCAGTTCAGACAGGATTTGTTGGAACTGCCTGTGTTAAATTGCATTTGCTCTGATGGCGTTTACGCATGACACCACAACCTTCATTACGGAATCCCATTTTAGCACTTTGCAGCACAGTGCTTGCTGGTGGATTAGGCAGTGTACCTGTAGCGGTGCGGGAAGACCCCGCTCTTCCATCTCCCAGTTCACTCGCCCTATTAGACCCTGCGTCGCGCCGACCATGGCTGGGGCCCCGTCAGTGGTGATGCTGGCAAGCTTTGCCCAGTCCAGATCCAACTGTTACATGGTTTGACACACTTTGGTAAAAATATCCTCCCCCGTCGTAGTGCCTTTCATACTCTGTAGGGCTGCCAGCTCCTCGCACATTTGAAACTTTGTGTTAACTCCACGAATAAAAATAAGAAGCTGCGCGGTGTCTTGCACGTCCGTGCTCTCATCCAGTGCTAAAGAAAAAAACTCAAATTGTTTTGTCTTTTGCTGCAGCTGGGCATATACATTATCACCCATTTCTTCAACACGTCTGGTAACTGTACACGCCGACAGACTCACAACATTAAACACATCTTTCTTTTCGGGGCACATCTCCTCCACGACAACATTCAAACACTTCTTGACAAACTCCCCCTCAGTGAAAGGTTTGCCGCCGCTTGCGATCAGCTGAGCAACACGGAAACTGGCCCGAACTGCCGCTTGGTTCTGCTGAACTTGTCGTACAAATGTAGTCTGCTGAGCTAACAGTCCACTTTTTAGATTTGCAAGTTTGGTTTCTCTCATTTGGCCTTGCAAGCTATCATACTTTTCTTTGTGACGGGATTCATAATGTCGGCGCAGATTGTATTCTTTGAATACCGCCACCGCCTCTTGACAGATGAGGCAAACAGCCTTTTCTTTGCATTGAACAAAAAAATAATCATGTGTCCACTGCGGGTTAAATACCCTGCATTCTGAATACATTTTTCTCTTACCCAACCTTTTTGCCATTATTCGTTCTGGGGGGCTCACATTTACGCTCTATACTGGGGCAAATGGCAAACAAAGTGAGATCGTAGTCACAGTGGTGTATAAAGAGAGTGGCGACACGCTTTGATCTCGCCGCAAAGCGCGTGCCTATCTTACAGTATGGGCTGCTGTTTCAAACATTGCTCCTATGAGTGGAACTACCCATTGAGATAGAATGAGCACTTCCGCATTTCCATCGTTACAATGGGAGTCAACGCTAGTGTCACCACTCTCTTTCTACACCACTCTGGCTTTTTTTTTTTTTTTTTGCGCACTGTTCAGGGGGCTGGGTCAAATGTGGAAGCGGGCCGTATCCGGCCCGCGGGCCGTAGTTTGAGGACCCCTGGTTTATGCTAAGGTTAAAGCAGCAGTTATGAAAGTCTATGAGCTTGTGCCAGAAGTGTATCGTCAGCGTTTTTGGGACAGGAAAAAACTAGATGGGCAGACTTATTCAGAGTACATTCGTGACTTAACTTGTGCCTTCAGTCGTTGGTGTACAGCTTCAGAGGTTTCAACATTTGAGGCTTTGTGTGATTTAGTCATTCTAGTACAGTTCAAGAAATCAGTGCCTGAACATGTTGCTGTTTATCTTAATGAACGCAAGGTTAAATCTCCGTCTGAGGCCGCAGTTCTTGCTGATGAATATGTGCTAACTCATAAAAGTAATTTTGAGCCACACAGAAGTGAGTTTTTCCCCAAACAGAGTAGGTTGTCCGGAGGATTTGCACCTAAGCAAAGCAAGTCATCTGTGTCTGGGTCTTCTTTCCAAAAGTCTCTGCCTAAGTTCAGTTATGGAGGTTCTAAAGCGTCAGTTAATGTTAATACTTGTCGGCAGGGCTCTACAGTGCGCCCATTTCACTCGCATTTGCAGCAAATATTTCATCATGCGAACGAGGAAAACAAAACAGTCGCACATGTGCAAGTGCTTCTTGCAGCAACAATAAGACACACAGACCTGAGGAGTTAATGAAAACCTACTAGAAATGAATTAAAAGTGTGTGAACAGCTCCACATAGAGACGAACACGGCATATATTGAAAGGATTAACCCTTTAACTCCTGATGCGTCAGCGCTGACACGTTCTGAGTGGATGGTTTAGTTTAAAAATTCAGACAAATTCAAGTGTTTTTTTAACTGTTATTTTACTGAGAATTTTGTTCATGGAACTGATGTACAGGTGTCGAAAAGCAAGTGATTAAGAAAAAGAAAAAGCCCAAACTAAAACTACTGGAACCAAATTACAACACTAGTTATTTATTCCTTTTTTTTTTTTTTTTTACTTCATTTTGGGTTCTGTTGGGTTTTGTTTTTTTTTTTCCCTTTTTTCCACGTTATTTCTTATTTTGTGAATATATATTAGTTTCTGTTGATGTTGCTCATTTTGTTTATTTTTCTGTTTTTTTATTTTATTTTTTTCTTTAATTGTGTTCTGTTAGTGTCTTACTTTGTTCATCTTACATATTATTTAGTTGGTTTATTATTCATTTTTGTTCATTTTAATGATCACTTTGACTGTTTTTTGTTCATTGTGTTGCTTATTTTATCTTATTTTATTTTTTACTGTGTCGAGTGGCAGAACTTGAAGATCCTGGTCAGCTACACATTTAAGGACAAGCCATACAACAGCTTATGGCAAACAGTCCTGACCAAAGAGCCGTACAAAAGTGACTACAAGGTAATCTAACACACACTTAAGTTTCAAAAACCTAGATGTAAGGTTGTACTTTAATTGCGATAATGTGAAATACTACAAAAGTGGGAATGAGGGTAATGGTCAGTATGGGAACAATGTGCAATAGAGTATACTTATGTGCAATATTTTAAGTGGTGCCAGTT
The DNA here is from genome assembly GCA_020466265.1 of Siphamia tubifer. Taxonomy (NCBI): domain Eukaryota; kingdom Metazoa; phylum Chordata; class Actinopteri; order Kurtiformes; family Apogonidae; genus Siphamia; species Siphamia tubifer. The sequence goes on along the minus strand of CM035802.1, from coordinate 1,452,306 downwards.
AGGGACAAAGGACAATAATATGAATATGTAATCTGGAAACTGCAATTACTATGAATGTGCAAAATGGGAGTATTGTGCAATACTAGGAATGTGCAATATCTTCTTGAATATGTGGTATGTTGACTACTTATTTTCTATCATTTAGAGTGAATCCCTTTGAAATATTTTTACAGAACCTGCTACAGCTTGTGGAGATCCTGCTGGTTCTCCTCATTTCAGCAGCACAATGTGAAAGAGGCTTTTATGCGCAGAAGCGGATCAAGAGCTCATTGAGAAGCTGTCTGCATGTGGACACAACAGAAGACCTCATCCACATTACAACAGAGGGCCCCTCTCTTGAGTTGTTTGATCCAACACAATGTGCCAAAAACTGGCTGTCAGGTGGAAAACGGTCACGTCGACCTAACTACAAATTTTGGCCTACCGACTCTAGCATGATTTTTTGTCTAAACTGGTTTGTCTAATCTTTTTTTCCAATTCAATTTTATGTTATGGTCTGCTCTAAATTAACACAAATGACAGCAGTCATTCAAGAATGTTGGTATCTGTGCACAAGTACTGCACTGTAAATAAATAAACATTTAAAACTAAAACCTACTTGTGCCCCTATTTTTTTGTGTGCTCCTAAATTTTTTTATCTTAGGGGCACGTGTGCTCCTGGAAAAAAAAGTTAGTGTAGAGCCCTGCTTGTCGGTACTGTTTTTCAGAAGCGCACTGGAAGAAAGACTGTACATTGCTCAAGTCAAAGAAGTCAGGTCATCTTACCACTCTCTAAAAGAGCTTGTGAGATTGCTGCCTTCATAGCACCTACTGGACTGTTTTCTTACACAGTAATGCCATTTGGTCTCCCGCCACCTTCCAGAGATTGATGAATCTTGTCGTTTCAGGTCTGGAGGGGTGTGCTGTGTACCTTGATGATGTTGTCATCTATTCAAACTCTTGGGAGGACCATGTCCAGCGTGTACAAGCCTTATTCGAACGGCTGGTGTGGGGCAGGTTGACTGTCAACTTAGCAAAGTGTGAGTTTGCCAAAGCCACAGTCGCATACCTTGGAAAAGTTGTGGGTCAGGGTTTTGCCCGTCGAGTGGAAGCAAAGACTCAGGCTGTGAAGCACTTTCCGCAGCCGTCTACAAGAAAGAGTTGATGCACTTCCTGGGCATGGATGGATACTATTGTTCCTTCTGTAAGAACTTTTCAGCTGTTGTATCCCCCCTGATCAATCTGTTGAAGGCCAAGGCAGAGTTTATCTGGTCCACTCAGTGTCAGGAGGATTTTGACACCGTTAAGGCTCTGTTGTGTTCGACTCCAGTGTTGCCAGCACCAAATTTCAGCAAGCCCTTTAAATTACAAGTAGACGCTAGTCAAATTGGCTCTGGGGCTGTGCTGCTGCAGGAAAATTGTGATGGCATTGAATGTCCCATTAGTTTCTTCTCCCGGAAATTTAATAAATAATAGCAAAACTATTCAGTGAATGAAAAGGAGGGTTTGGGCCTCATCTGGGCTTTACAGCACTATGTTGGTTCTGGTTTGACTCAATTATCAGTCTTCACTGATCATAACCCTTTAACTTTTTTGAAGTCTTTGCAGAACCCCAACCAATGGCTCAAGCGTTGGGCTTTGTTTTTGCAGCCTTACAGCCCCGACGTTAAGCACATAGGTGGTAAAGACAATGTTATTGCCAATGCGCTCTGCCGTGCTCCTTTGGGTTAACTTCTTGTTCTTCTGCTCCTCTGCTCACTGTCCATTCCTCCTCCTCTTATATCCCTTCCTATTTACCATAGTTGCTGAGGTGACGGATGGACGGTTGGGTGGAGGATGCAGGGAGAACTCTTGGACCGGGACTGACATTTGGTTTTGAGTTGGTTTCAGGTGTAATCTATTTGGGCTTGTTTTGGGTTGAGGGTTAGAACCCTCATTTTAAGGTCGGGGGTGTCACGGCCCCTCCCCTGTCCTGCTGGGGCGTTTCCACAGGCAGGCAGGGGAGGGTCCTCTCTTGATTGGAGCCACCTGGGCACAGGTATAAAATCAGCTCCATTCTGACATCTCTCTCTCTCTGCTCACAGGTATTATCCTTTGTTTGTTCCTTGGTGGTTTTGTTTTGTTGTACATTCATACATTCATACATAGACTTTCACTCACTCATGCACTTTACACACACCTTACACATTTACATTCTCACACCCCATACTACTTTTGATCATTTTGGAGTTTAACTTTAATTTACAATTTTTTTTCATTTAAATTAGCCCATTTTTCTTGTCTGTGTCCCCTCATTTTTGCCACAGGCATTGAGCTGGCCTGTGACACAAAGCTACTCTGTAGGTGCTGAAAACTCACATAATGAGAGTAACAGCTGACGATAATAGGTCTGCTTTAATTACCTGAAAAACAAGTACATCATTTCCAGAAAATTATTGCCAAGAAATTACATCAAAATTATAATAGAATTACCAATTTAGTAGTAATCTGTTACTTGAAATAAGCAGTTACAACGGCATTATTACCATGAAATTACATCAAAATTACAATATAATTAGCACCTTTTTAGAGATCTGTAATATAAAGTGTTATAATTTTGTAATAAATGCTTTATATTGAACCCCTTATATTTTTACCATTGGACTCTTCCGTGTCGTTGCAACTGGACCACCGACATTTTGCAATGCCTCGGCTCTACTTGAAATTCTGAGAAAGAACAAACAGGTCTAATTAGTATTGGCTCCTCCTGCACCTCCTTCCTTCAGTGTGTGCCACTTCAAAAGGACTGACCACTGCTAAACCTTTTATTTTCTCCTCAAAGAGCACACAAGAAATCCACATAATAACAACTGACAACATTACACTGAGCGGCCAAGGAATGGACTTTGTATTTTTTCATTTTATCTTCCTTTCTCTCTGTCTTTCGAGTAGGGGTCTTTGTAGAGAGGCGACCAAAGAGAATACTCATGTGGAGCCTCGCACACCAAGAAAAACAATCAAGAAAATGCTCCCCATGGTTTGGAAAGAGAATTCAGCTGCATGTTCATTGTGCTTTAAAGTCGCTGATGGATCCTTTGACAAATACTGTGTTGGCCTCCAAAGATTACATGCATACTCAATCCAGCTTTTCACACATTCAACGCACAATTTATTTAAATGAAGCAATCAAACTTCCTGCGTTGTTGTGAAGGATCCTAAGAATAATCGCTTCTATTATCATATAAATATATTTGTCAGTTTTGCTCACCGTCATGCCGGCTGACGGAACACAAAAAATGTTGTGTGAGTGTGTGCGATAAAAGGAATAGACTCCAGTAAACAATTAGAAACAAAAACAACAAGAAGGAGCCGACAGAGTACACTAGCCTCAGTAAATGAGGTTTTAGTTTAAAGGGGAATCCAGGGAAAAAGATATCAAACTGTTGGCACATACTCGGCCTGACAGATGGTTGCTAAGAAGAGCAGAGCTGACGACAGCGACAAAGTCTGAGCAGAGAGGATCTTTGATGTTCACTGTAAACACACGCTGCTTCCTCACACGTACATAATTGCAAAGACATCACCTACCATGATCATTTTGCTTCTAGCCATGATCCATGCTCACTCTGACACAGCCCCCCCAAAACACCCCACAAACATTTGCATCTGTCCAATTCAACTCCAATGAATCAAGATGTGGAAAGTGTACGAAGTCAAACAGAGACCGAATCTGCAGGTATGTGTGTAAGGTCATGTGATCTTCATAAAGACCATTGACCATGGTCGGTTACTGGTTCTGCACCCTCACAATTGTTTTTGTTGACCATTGGGATCCCCTCAAGTGAAAAATAACTGGTAGCATAGAAAAATTTGAGATGCACTGTGTACTTTAGACCAACTCTCAAAATGACAGTTTTTCCGAAGTTCCCACATTGTATTCTCACCACTTTTCTGCGTGATAAGTCTTGTCTCGTCATCTGAACCCACTTAATCCTCACTAGAGTCACAGGGGTTACTGAGGGCCTAATCCAACTACAACGAGTGAAGGCGGGGTAGACCCTGTATGAGTCTCCAGTTCATCTCAGGGCTGAACATATATAGACAAACAATCACTCTCACATTCACACCTATGGACAATTTAGATTAACCAGTTAACCTATCAGTGCATGTGTTTGGATGGTGGGAGGAAACCAGAGTAGCTGGAGAAAACACACACAGATGCGAGCAAACTCCGCACAGAAAGGTCTGGTCCTTGACTCAAACCAGGGGTGTCCCTCAGTTGGTAGAGTGGGTTGTCCAGTAAGTGAAGGTTTGGTGGTTCAAATCCCGCTGTGTCCTTGTCAGTCGTTTGGGTCCTTGGGCAAGCCATGTCACCCTCCGTTCCTCTAGTGTCGCTCTCACTGGTGTATGAATGTTTGGTGGTGTGGGAAGGTCTGTAGGTATATGACCATGTACATCTAGATTGTTGAAGTAGAGCATGTGTTAATATAGATATATTATTGTTTTTATGAGAATGGTATTGGATAAAAGCCATTTTCCAAACTGTTATCTAATTGTAACCTGGGTTATGGTAAGAATTGCAATTCTTTATATTTTTATGAAATTTGTGGTAGCAACAGGACTGGACCCTTTGAAAGATGACTTTTACTGTGGGGGACAGGCCAAAATCCACACCTTATCATAATGAATGACCTTCTTTTTAAGATCAGGTTGGTGTCAAAAGTTATGTTAATGTTGTGCTTTTAAATTATGCATATATTTGTTATTGTAATGATCTTATGGCCATTCATTTCTCTGGGATATGTATCGATTCAGTGGAATGACCCCTTAGACTTCACTTAATTGGCTTAAAAACTGAGCATGTTTAACATATTACAAACCAGCATCTCCTCCAAAAAAATATTTAAAAATACCTTTTAAAATATTTATTTATTTCACACCTTCAAAAATATCTATGCTCAGTGCGTACAGGATTCTGTCTGGCCATGTCATTGTGGTGCCAGTGCGCCTTTATAACCCAGTGTGTCTTAGAATCCAGTGTACTTTATATTTTGGGAAACATTGAAAATAAACCATTCATTTTCAGTGGGCCTTTTACTCTAGTGCACCTTAAAGTCCAGTGCCCTTTATATAGGGGTAAAAAAAGAAAATTAACCATTCATTGACAGTATTTATATTCCCACAGCTGTTAGGAGGAAGTGACACATACACATGTAATTGTCAATGGTTATCAAAGTAACTTTATGTTCTTGCCTCCTTCATCTGGTCCCCAGAGAGTAGACCAGTAGCATCAGCCTGCTGGGTCGACTAATTAGCTGAAACATGAAAATAGCTGAAGGCGTTTTACATCCACGCTCAGAGGATGGATTTAAAGGCAACTGAGTGGTTGGAATGGTTCCCTGGAGTTCCCCTTCCAGTCAGTGTCGTCAAAAACACTCCAGGTACCTGTGGAAGGACTGCTGAGAGCCAGGACCGTGTAGTAAAACCAATGCCACCCAGTCCCTGTTCATGCTGACCAAGCGTTTCTCCTGCATGTTTAATGTGATGCTTTGAGTTGGTGAGTCATAGAGGAGTAGTAAAAGTGAAGTGATAACCCATCTGTCACAGCCACACACTTTGCACTGTATATGTTCTGCAGCAAATGTGCAGGAATCAATCTGACATACAGTATGAATGGTTTTCACTGTGACAGTCAGAGGGAAATAGTATCTGTAAAGACATTATTGTTGTATCTGTGAAAGGAGGACGGTGCAAATGAATCTAATCCATAAAAACCTGAAGCAATCTACTGATCGAAGGTGTATAATAACTTCTGAACCACTAAATCTATCAATATGTGTTAATAATTGGTGTAAATTACATTTTGTTGTCTTTTCATGATCGTCAGGTATGACTAGGGCTGTCAAAATTAAGGCTGATTAATCCATCATCATAATTAACAGAGGTACAGTCAATTAATAATAATACAAACAAGAACCAGAAATTATGAATTATGAAAGAGTTGCAGCATCTGGATATGATGTTAGTTTATGAAGCTGTTCATTCTATTGTAAAACCTCTGATCTATAAATTAATGATAAAATGTTAATTCACAATTAAACTGATTTGTAAATAAAGTCACTGGTTTATTCTAGTCTTAATTCTAAATTCAATAATTCCTCTGACATAGAAACAGTTAGTAGGTAGGTCGTAGTCATGTAACCATGACGTCGTAACTTCAGCTGGAGGGCAGGAAGTTACCATGGAGAATGTCGCTATGGAGGAAACCATTGTTGAGTGTTTATTATACGGATGTAGATGCAGTGTCAAAACACATACGAGTGATGCGCGGGTCAATTTATAAATTACCTGCAACCGATCGCTTTTTTAATTCAATTTTCAATTTTAACTAACCCGACCGCAACTCGGACTGCAAGAAATAGATTTGAAAAGAATGGACCCACATTTTTAAAGAGTAGTCAATTGTCTTCATGAACATCAAATGACTCACATACTTGCATTTATTTCCGTGTTAAAATCCGATGTCATTGCTTGCGCGCAGCATCTACACCACGGGTTGGCCACCTGTACCACCCAGCTAATGTACACGTGGTTAATTAACACTATAGTACATGTGGTTAGCTAATTATATTGCATGTGGTTAGCTAACTACAGTACATATGACATTAAGTGAAAATGAAATCAAATGTTAAGATGTGTTAAAAGACGTTTCAAAACATACACAGATGTGGAAATCAGTGATGTGAGGGTCGATGTATAAACAACCCAACCGCTTTTTTAACTAAACGGCCCACGGCTCAGACCGTAATAAATGTATTTGAATGTATTTTAAAATGTTTTTCTTTACCCATATACCTGCATTTATTTCCGTGTTAAAATCCAATTTCATTGGGGTCGGCAACCTGTAACACCCAAAGAGATATTTGAACCCAGTTTCCAAGGAAAAGATAACACTGGGCACCACACATCATCTTTAAAAATCTCAGTGAATGTGTCCCAAACGTTACTTTATTTGTTTCCAGAGCTTCCGTTCTCCCAACTTGACTTTCTCTCTTGCTGCGTTTCCATTTTCTTTGGAAATTTGCAAAGTGTAGATATCGCTATAAAAAACTGGTAATGCAAACACCTGAATAAAAAAAACCCACTCAAATATCGATAAAAAGTTTTCACGCTTTCATGAGGTGCTTTTTCAGACGTTTCAATATTCTAATATGTGACCCACCACCACCAAACCAGGCATAAGTCGCGCTGAGCCGTTCAGAGCTACAGCCAAATTTAGGCTGGAAGGTGATTTGTTATTAGTGTTTACATTTTATTAAAAAACGGTACCTTAACACCTCTATGTTCACTTCCTGTGGTCATTACATTGAAATCCAATCAATAAAGGTGTTTATTGAGTCAATTATTTAAGCGGTGACAAAAGTTCAGGTATTGCTGAGCAAAGACAAAGACGACTTCCACCTCTTTTCACCGAACAAAACGATCTCCGTTCCGTGGGTAAACACCCAAGTGTTTGGTACGAGGTAAAAGCTTATATTGAATGTTCTGTCCAATGGTGTAAGCCAAATGATTATAATACGTCACACTTCTGTCCTATTATTATAATATATAAAACTTCTGTGACATGTCCATCAGAGTGTCCTTTAACATCTGTCAACAATTTGTGTCAATCGGATACAAATTATTATGCGTTGCTAAGGACTTCCTACCCCAAAACAGTCCAAAACTTTAACGGACAATATCTAAAAATATGCAAATTGTAAAATATGTCCAAATGTGGATATTAAAATGACCATAACTTTGGTTCTACTTGTGATAGAAACATCATTTTTTCACCATCTTAAACCTTAGTTTCCACTCTACCAAGATACACACATAACTCTGTTTGGATTTACACACACTTATGCCTGGTTTACTGGTGGTGGGTCACATATATCACAAAAGCGCAATGGAAACACTTTTTCTGTAATTATATGTCACAGCATGTGACGTACATGGTCACATGATCACTTCTCTCGGAGTGAAAATGGCAGCCACAGTCACTGTAACCATAACAACCATTGGCTGCTGGGACACGAGAACTATGGCCACTATCTTGGAGTGGTGATCAGTGGTGATTCCTACACTGGACACAATGAAGAGTTCATTTTATTATCTGTTAATTATCGAATATTTAAGTTGTTTTTTGTATATATTCTCTGTTCTGTAAAGTATCAACTACACACTGTGTAAAAAGTACTACATACATTTATAATTTGTTGTTGTTGTTATATACTTTCACTTAATATTTTGACCTGACAATGTAGGGACCACATGTACAGACCCTTATAATGTGAGCCAGCTGGTTTGTTTGACATGTTAGTTCGTGTCTTCATTCACTTCCTGCCCTCCATTTGAAAATCACCTGCTGGCTATACATATAACAATGTGACATCACGAGAAATCAACCAATTACTCTTTAACATTATTCCTGTCGTTCTGCACATGCTCCTGGTCTCATCGCTATGATTCACATATTCCACTGTGGGCATTAGTTTGTTGATTTCTATGTTTGATTGGGTTGAGCTTCTGCTTTGAAATTATGACAAAAATAAAGTTGAACATCAGATGTAGTATCCGGTCTAAAATGTTGATAGCTGAAACCAACACAAAACAGGAAGTGGACGTCATTGTTTTCTTCCAATAGACATCCAGAAGTTAAGCAGCCGTTCTGTCCAATCAGAACCCTCGTTACCTCCAGCTCTGAAAGACCAATTAAACCTTTGTTTGAAACTCACATGTCCATGTAAACCATGGAAATAGCTTTAATTCTCAATTATTATATTCCAAAAAAATTATTTGGAATTAAAAAACATCATGTAAATGTAGCTATTGTTTCCATACATTTTTATCAGATTAATTACAGGATTGCTTTGGATTCATTTCGATTAACCACTATTAAAATACTTCAGCCGTTGACTGTTCTGTCTCAAAATACACCAAAATATGTTAAAAAACACAAAAAATGTGGAGGAAAAAATATACAAAACATAAAAATCCACTAAAATTCACAACTACCACCAAAAAAGCAATGAAAAAATCTCTTAAAAAATAAAGTAAATGCAAAAATGTACTGTATATATATATATATATATATATATATATATATATATATATATATATATATATATATATATATATTCAACACCTTCAACAATTTCAACAAAATGAGTTGAAACCAAATAATTGTAAACAACTGTTCCATATAATAGCATTCTTTTTTTTTTATCAGATTAATCATGATGATGGATTCATGCATTAATCCTGACAGCCCTAATAAAAAGCTAAAACTAATTACTGTAAATATTCATCCAAACTTGGATCCTCTGAGGTCCATGTAGGTTCACATTTGACAAAACCAACATTCAAAGCTGCATTTAGTCAAACTCTATTAGACCAGTTCAAAGCTCCAGTGTTGAACAGCGACTTCAAACCCAACAGTTTTTAGTCAAAAAACTACTTTTAAAGGCGTCTTCTGGTCGACGTATTAATGTTTCCAGCATGGCTTCTGTACAACTATCTTTGGGCTGAGCTGGAAAAGCTTTGCCTCGTCTTGTCTGGATGCTTAAGTCGTTTGGTTTTGAAATATATTCAACCTTTTAACTACGTTGCTTTTATTTGTGAATAATTATAGCAGAGTCCTCCTGTTTGGCTTCAGAAGCAAACTTCTGATAATTAAGGAATACAGAACATTTAATTACAGTTTCAATGGACTCAATAAAGCATCAGCCACTAACATTAAACCCAGCAGACGGCGTGTATTTACCGCTGGCATTTAGCTTTTTTTTCTTGTCATTATCACTAATTGCAAATGTGCAGAATTAACATAGGAAAAGGTGACATTAGAAACAGAATGACTTGACATGAAAACAAAGGATGACACTGTATTTGGGAAGTTTTCAACACAAAAGAAGCGACAAACCATTAATGTTTGCTCCATTATATGAATTATTCATCTGTTTTTACCACCAACAGAACCTGAACTCACCCAACTAACAGCTCTGAAACTCGTTCACTCCTGGCTCTTCCAGAAAAGTAAAGTTCGTAAAGTTTGTGGCCTGAACTTGCAAACACTGAATTAAAAATGTATTTCTCCAGGGATCGTTCTTGTGTATTTCATAAAAAAAAAAAAAATGTTGAAATGTAAGACACTTTCTGTAGAGGAGGACAAATGTGACACTAGGGCTGATCTAAAGTGAAGGTACACACTGATGCTGCCTCAAGTGCTGTGGAATTTGTTAAATAGTACTTAACAATTGCACATGTATTTTTGACTGGAGGAAGAAAAAAATATATACTGTATATATATATATATATATATACTACTGCTGTCAAATAATTAAAATGTTTAACCCTTCTAAGACAATTGGTTTGCCAGAGATGCATTTTAACATCCATCATTTATCACATCACATCTGGTTAAACAGATTTCTAGATCACTTTTATGCACATCTGTATTATTTAGAAGTGATTTGAGGTGTGTCAAGTCTTTATTAAAGGAAAATTAAAAAAGGATCATTTTGGACCATCTTCAAATTTGGTTAAACAGTGGTCTACATCAGTGTTTCCGAACCCTGGTCCTCGAGGAACACTATCCTGCATGTTTTAGATGTTTCTCTCACCAACCACACCTGATTCAAATGATCAGCCAATCATCAGCTCTGCAGTAGAATGATAGTGACCGTCAGGTGTGTTGAAAGAGGCAAACATCTAAAACATGCATGACAGTTAGCCTCGAGGACCAGGGTTGTGAAACACTGGTCTAGATCATTATTCATCCCCATTTACATGTTTCCGGGGGTATTGCAAGGTGTTTTGAACCTTTTTCCAAAAACTCATCGGAGTCCCCTAGTGTTCACATTTTTTATAGTATGTGCTAAAAAAGGTTAATATTTGACCACCTAAAAATCTGGTTAAACAGTGACATAGATCCTTATTTATCTGCATCTACATATTTCCAGCTGTGTTTCGAGGTGCTTTGAGCCATTTTCTAAAAATGGTTTGTGCTTGAAAAACTAAAATTTTTGACCATCTTCAAATCTGGTCAAAAGTCATCTCCATCATTATTTATTCCCATCTACAAGTTTCTAGAAATGTATTGAGTCATTTTCCAAAAACTCATCAGCACCCCCCGATGTTCAAATGGTAAGGATGTGTAGTATGTGCTCTAAAAAGGGTAATTTTGGACCATCTTCAAATCAGGTTAAAAAGCCGTCTCAATTTAATTTAATCGAAATGTATCCCCCTCTACAAGTTTCTAGACATAAATGGTAAATGGGCTGCACTTATATAATGTGTAATCCACCTTAACGGTGCTCAAAGCACTTTACATTAGCCTCACATTCACACACACACCAGTAGGTTTCTAAGGTTGTTTCAGTCCTACTGGGAGACTAAGTCAGGAGACTTGCCCAAGGACACTTCGACATGTGAACAGCCGGAGCCGCGAACCACTGACCCTTCAGTCATTGGACGACCTGCTCAACCAACTCAGCCACCGCCGCCCCCACATGTTTTCAGCCATTTTCCAAAAACTCCTCGGCGCCCCCTGGTGTTCAAATGGTAAGGTTTCTCCCATCTGCATGTTTCCAGTGGTGTTTCAAGTTCATCACATTAGTCTGGACTTGAACACACAACCTCTGAGCTCTAACTCTGATCATTAACCCACTGAAGAACAAGGAAGTTCCCTATGAGCAGTGTTGGGAAAGTTCACCTTAATTAGGAACTAGTTCAAAGTTCAGTTCAAGTTAGTCAATATGAATTAGTTCAGTTCATCGTTCATTCTTCCAAATTATGAACTACAAGTTCATGGATCCCAAAATGAACTTTTTCGTTCTTTTTTTGTGTTATTATTGTAAACTTATTATTAACCGTTTCTAACGTTATCCTGATCGTAGTCATGAAATCAGGGGAAAATGCCTCTCGGACGGAAGTAAGTACCTTACCCCAGGGTTAACTTCCCTCTGCAGGTTCTTAGAACCCAAGGAGTGGTTTCAGTGAGTTTCATTTTCAATGTTTATTTCCAAGAACGGGACAACACCTGCTCCGGGCGCTAGTCACACTCTGTACATTTAACTCTTTTTCTCCGCTCCCAAAAACTCTGCACGTGCCCCTCTCTCTCTGCCCCACTCAAAACGCTTCTCATTGGCTATTCCACAACCAGGGCTCTAAATTAACTTTTTTCATCACCAGCCAATGTGGCTAGTGACCAAAATGAGACATACTTCTTCAAATTTCTTTAAATTATTTTATTCAACCTTTTCCTCTTGAAATAATTCATTTCTTTAAACATATGATCACATTTTTTTTTTTTTACATTTTCACATTTAACTCTTAAAACTTCTTGCTTTTACATTTTCTCACCTTTCACTGTTAACACTTCTTTACTTTTCTCACCTATATTACAATTTATACAATACATACACTCACATCTTGTTGCTTTTACATTTTCTCAATTGGTCCCCATATCATTTCTTCAAACATATGATCACTTTTTTTTTTTTCATTTTCACATTTAACTCCTAACTTCTTTACTTTTTATCTCCACTGTCCCCATTAAATATCTGTAAACATACACTCACATTACATCTTGTTGCTTTTACATTTTCTCACCTTTCACTGTTAACACTTCTTTACTGTTCTCACCTATATTACAATACCGTTACCTCAGACTCGACAGCATCCCCTCCAGCCTTTGACCTTTTCTCACCCCCACACTCTGAACCTCCCAACCACCGCCACATTCTTTTTTTTCGTTCTCATTGACACAACACACGCTTCAGAAAATATTCTCCTTCTTCTATCTCTGAACGTCTTCTTCTTCACCTCAGAGTCAACTGCGCGAAAATGCTCGAAATCGAATGCGATGAGAACGCAGCCTGACGCAGCCAATGGATGCATGTGACGTCATCACCGTAGAGTTCATGGGAAATGAAGGAACTTTCGTCTTGTCGGTGTTCGGGACTAGAGAAAGCTTTCTAATCAGGACACTTTTCTAAAAAACATTTCTATCTCTCGCCCAGGGACGGACCTGGCCTGATTTGCCCCCCCTCCACACACACACACACACACACACACACACACCCGGAACCATATCCTTCAAAGACAGATTATACGACAAACACCAATGTACATATCAATGCTAATTTTTAATTACAATTTAAAAAATACAAAGTAAAAATTGTGATAAAAATAAATAAATAAAATTGAGAAAAAGCAAAACCAATGTTAACTATAATTAAGTAATAATAAAATGAGTGCAAATGACTTCACTTTTCCTTTTGGCTTTTCCCTTAGGGTTCACCACAACAAACAAAAAAAACTAGCAGTAAAAGTAAAAGTGCAGCAGCAGCAGCTGTAAAAGATACCATCTAAAACTGGACCTTTCTTACCTTCTTTGATGCAAAATCCTCAATTACATCCCTGTAATAAATATGTCAGTAAATATATATGAAGGAATATGGAGATTTAAAAAAGTCAACACATTTAACAGCACACGTCCCATTTATTTATTTACTTTATAGTTAATCACTTTATAAACTTTCTTAAACCATGGACTCACTGTCTCATTTCTTTAGCCTATTTGTGGACTCACCAACTGACCAAAGATAGCACCAAATCCCCATATGGGCCCGTTATGATCAATTCATTTGGGCTTATTAGCAATCCTGTGAAACAGAAGTATCCCTACTGCCTGGCATGCTTTCACGCAGTACAGGGCATGTTCTGGCACGTGTGCTAGAACGCGTGCCATTGCGCGTTCTCCCTGGGCCGAAGCAAGCAAGACGAAAAAAAAAAAGACAGGGGAAGGATAAAAAGAAATAGGACGGTTATATGCTGGCGCCCCATAGAGGATTGCGCCCTGGTCCATCGCCCAGCCTGCCCATAGCTACAACCGGGTCTGCACTCGCCACCAGCCAAAGTGGCTAGTAAGTTTTTTTTTTAGCGGGTGTTAATTTAGAGCCCTGTCCACAACATTATGACATCTATGATAATGCTGTGTTTTGATCCCATTTTATGCCTTATAGGACTCAATAATTACAACGTGATAAGAACGAAATGTGAACAACATAAGAGCGCAGTTAAATAAATGCCAGAATAACCACTGAAAAGATTTGGATTTAGAGACAATCAACTGGAAGCAACCATAGAAGAACAACAAGTGGAGATTTCCTTTTATTAAAGATGAGTGATGAATGTGACAAAACGTGAGCAGTATTTAAATAATTTTTACAGAAGCAACAGCAGTCGTTAAGCTCCATAATCCACCATTTTGTTTAGTCATTCCTAACTTTCTCTGGAGCCCAAACTTTCCGGCGTCTAACTACATAATCCTAAAAATCACACTGATTGGTTGTAGTACCAACCAGGCATCCAGAATCCAAACGGGGTCCGTCAAGGCGAAGGCGAACTCGTGGTCAGGCGTGGTTTACAAATCCGGTAACGAGAGGCAGATATCATGTAACACAACAGACACAGGGCAAACAACAGACAAAAACCATAAGATCGAAAAAAGTCAAAAGCCAGACAAACGTTTGTTTGTTGGTTGGTCTGTCTGATTGTTTGTTTATTTAGTTATTTGTTGTTTGTCAGCAGCTTTACACAAAAACTACTGGATTTTCAGTAAAGGTGTGAGGTGGTCCACAATAAATCCCATTAAATTTTGGTGAATGTAGGTCAAAGGTCACAGTCACAGTGACTAAAAATGTGTTTTTGTGTGATGTTGGTCAGCTCAAGTTTCCAATTCAATTCAATTCAATTTTATTTATAAAGCCCTAAATCACAACAAAGTCGTCTCAGAGGGCTTTACAAAAACACAATCAACTACAGAGATACATGAAAAGTCCCAGGCATCCCCTGTCCTTAGACCCTCCTTCTGTCCTTAGACCCTCCCCCTGTCCTTAGACCCTCCCCCTGTCCTTAGACCCTCCCCCTGTCCTTAGACCCTCCTTCTCAGCAAGAAAAACCTTCCAAACCCAGTGGGAAAAAGAAGAAATCTTGAGGAGAACCACATTGAAGGACAGATCCACTCCCATGGACGGACAGACTATAGATGAACGTCCATGTATAAATGCAGGAAGGGGGGCTGGTCCAGACAGGCAGGGGTGGGGGTCCGGGGTCACAGGTCGGCACAGGTGAGATACTGCAGATCCTGTCGTCCATGGCTCCCGTGCAGACACTGTCAGGAGATCCACCACTCCCCCCAGGGGGGGAGGGGGTAAAGGGGACACCAGGTGACTAGTCATGAACAGACTGCATGCAGACTTGAGTCTTTAATTTTACTGAATATGTTGGTTATTTTTGTTCATTTTACTGGATATTTTTGTTCTTTTTAGGTAATATTTTGTTTTTTTAATATTAATATAATAATATTTAATATTTTGTTTGTTAATTTTCTTGATTATATTGTTCATTTCTGCTCATCTTTTAGCCTAGCTGTGCTAGACCCCCAAGCAGCAGCAGATCTTATATACTACCATAGTAGTCTAGTTATGCTCAACTCAAGTCTTAAATCAGGTGTCAAACATGGCTGGATTTGGCCCCCAGGGTCAGACCAGTAAAATATTATCATAATGATCTATAAATACTTATAACTCCAAAATGTTCTCTTTGTAAACCTTAAGATTTTCACATATTCATACTAAAACAAAGGACATTTTCATTAAAAATGTAAATAATCTGAACAAATATGAAGAATATGAAATTATTTAACAGAAGTCAGTGTAATTTTAACAACATTCTGCCTGATATTAAATGTTTTGTGTGTTTGTATTTGACCCATTGAGATCTGTAAATTACAATGAAAATGTAGACATGATAAACAAAAGCAGAATATTGTTGAAATTCTGCTTATTATTCAACTGTTTTCATGTTATTCACATTGTTTGAAATAACCATTTGTCAAGATAAACATTTTCATTATTCAATTTACCTTTTTTCAGTCTAAAATAGAAAGCAAAGTTTGGAGTTGACATTATTATCTGTACCAAGGAGTTTGTTTTTGCCCGTGTTTGTTGGTTGGTTGGTTTGGATGTTTGTTTGTTTGTTTGTGTACAAGATAACTCAAAAACTTGTGGACAGATTTTGATTAAATTTGCTTGTGTGCTTGGTGGAGGTCTGCGCTCTCAGAGTGCTTTTCTAATTGATTTCTATTTCAGAGGTTTGGCTTCACTTCACATCAAATTTAGCTGAATGTGGAACTGAACTAACGTGAGTGTGACAGCCCAGTCTTAAATACTGGTTGGCTCAATCCAACAAGATAAACTGCAACAAAAAAGACAGACCTTCTTGATACACTGTTCTTGTCAAAGGTCACCAAAGGTCATCAGGTGAACATCCACAGGGAAAACAGAGCAGTATTATCTACTGAGCCCCCCCCCCCAAGCATACATGCTGTTGATCTGTGTTTGCCTTTCAAATTTCTCCAGTGGACTTCAAGGCCACAGTTATAAAGAGGAGATAAAGAAAGATGTGCCGGTGATCAGAGAGGTTGAGTGAGCAATTGTGATCGAACCCTAAGGCGCATGCCAGGGCTGCCCTCGTTAGAAAACCTGAGGGACTGTCAACAGCTGCTCCACTGGGACGTGTAACAAAGCTAACCCTACGCAACGCTTCAAAGCTGTGCTGTCATTTGAATACGTTTAGATCAGCTCTGTCCTACCTTTTCACTTCCTGTGCATAAGGATCACAGCCACACATGGACATGAATCCTGAACAGGTCAACATATTCCCAGACCTCTATCCCAATAAATCCCAGCACATCTCCCAAGACCTAGTGAGCTGGTTCAGTTTTATTGCTTAGGTAGGCCAGGTTTGTTCATTTTACTGAATATTTTAGATAGATAGATAGATAGATAGATAGATAGATAGATAGATAGATAGATAGATAGATAGATAGATAGATAGATAGATAGATAGATAGATAGATAGATAGATAGATAGATAGATAGATAGATAGGTACTAGGTGGGTAGGTAGGTAGATATTTATTTGTCATTGTAACACATACAACAAAATTAAAAGTGTCAATCAATCAGTGCAACTGTAACGGGTCCCGAGCCAGGCCGAGTACCACGTCACCATATTGAAATTAAATGTTATGTGTTTGGTCAGTGTCTCAAGGTGGCAGTCTGAAAAACAGAAGACGATCACCGGCATAAAGAACGCTGGACAGCCATGCTTGCATTCCAAGACTCCTCTTTATTTACTGACAATAATTCAAAAATAAGCAAGCATACAAACAATGAAATATTCCAACAATTTGCAATCATGTCTCTTTTCTTAAAGTTTAAGGTGTGTATGCATGTGTGTACAGTTCGTATTTTCTTTTCAGGTTTGTATGTGTTCCAGGTAAGTACAGGTAAGTGTAAGAGTGTGTGTGTGTGTGTGTGTATGAGTGTGTGTGTGCGAGTGTGTGAGTGAGTGTGTGTGTGAGTGTCTGTGAATGTATGTAGGTGAATGTATAGTGTCCATGAATGTGTTAACCAGGTAAGTATGGAGTGTTTGCTTGTGTTCCCTCAAAGCACATTTACCTACAATATAACCATTAAAACCAAATAAGCATCATCTAACATTTGAAATAAATCCAAGTGCAACATTCAGTCTTAGTACTGGGTCAATATATAGATAGCTGCCATTTACTGGTGCAAACATGATATGGTCACTAGTGCAGCCGTGCACTGCTGCTACTAGCTAACTATAGTGCAATATAAATTTACATTCCTTTTTGTTTAGCTTTCAGCTACTCTTCATATCAAATAACTGTCTTGACAAAACGTATTGGCATTATTGCAAAGAGGGAAAAATAGAAAACAAACAAATATTCAAATACACACAAAATAGCAATAGATGTACTAAAAGCTCACTGTCATAAACCCTATAGCCTCTAGTGAAACCTTAAGCACAAATCTGGAAATATTGAGCAGAAGTATAGAAATACAAATAGTCATATTGAAATACAAAATACAATAAATGCAAAAACCCTTCACCATCTAATATATTATTTGTCAAGTCGTCAAGTAACCAGCAGTAGTAATGTTGCGGATTTAAATGAACCGTTTCTCTTATGTTTAGAACATGTGGTGGACAGCGCCATCTTCAGTGTCTACACAGCTACAGCAGGCTGGTTTTAACCAGGTTAAAACAGCAGCAGCAACAACCCGCGAAAATCACAGAGCTTCTAAAGTGTCTAGAAGTACTCAACATGTCACAGTCTCTTGGCAACTTCGCATAGCATAAAGAATTTTAAGGGATAAGTTTGTATTGTTTTCACGTTGTACTAACCTGAAAAACAGAAGACGATCACCGGCATAAAGAACGCTGGACAGCCATGCTTGCATTCCAAGACTCCTCTAGAGGAAACGGAAGTACCCCAACTTAAATAGAGCGAGCACCTGGCAACACCCAGCACCGCCGGAAGGTTCCATTCCGAGTGATCTATAGTAACTTACTACTGATATTACCTTAGCTGGCCAACATTTTAAATAAGAAAAATAATAAACTATTCTATTTGTGAGGGTCTCACACAACAATCATAAAAACCTAAAAGAGCTAAAAGAACTGATATGAAAATATGAGACATGCATAGCCTGCTTCTTGTTATGCACAAGACCCATATTGCATAGCAATATTTAGTGCGACTACCGCAGTGGGATAGAAGTTATTTCGTAGTCTGCTGGTCCTTGACTTGATTGATCCGTACCGTCTACCTGACGGCAACAGTTCAAACAGGGTGTGTCTGGGGTGGGAAGTGACCTTCATTACTTAATAAAAACTGTGTTTTTTGGATAAGCGGGATCTACACAGCTCATCCAGGGAAGGACACGGGCAGCCAACAATCTTTTGTGTGGTGTTAATGACCCTCTGGAGCTCTTTCCTCTGTTTTGCTGTGCAAAACAGAGGCAGTTGCCCATCTCCGTTTTATGCAGATGAAGACAGTGGAGTTCACACCTGCATCTGTCACCATTCACTTGTCCATTTGTGGATGTAAGTTTACTCCAGAGTGTTATCATCCTAGGGATGTGATGGAGTACACGATGGTTTGATGTAGACTACGTACTAGTATTCAGTAAGACATTTACCATGATTTCTTTTCACTGTCATGGCTGCTGCAACAGCTTATCATATATAGGCTGTTGTCACAAGGGCGGCTGTGGTTCAGTTGGTAGAGTGGGTCGCCCAATGGCCAAGAGGTTGGCGGTTCGGGTCCCAGCTCTGGCTGTCCACACATCGAAGTGTCCTTGGGAAAGACACTGAACCCTGACTTAGGCCCCGAGTAAGACTGACCTTGGACCTTAGAAACCTACTGGTGTATGAGTGTGTGTGTGAATGGGTGAATGTGAAGCTAATGTAAAGCGCTTTGAGCACCATAAAGGTGGAAAAGCGCTATATAAGTGCAGTCCATTTACCATATAGTAATAGAGAAGTTAACTATGTTCAAAGTATCTGTAAAGTCCTGAGGGTTGTTACAGCATAGTATGAACAATATGGACTGTTAAGCTATTGAGTGTATGAAGACATTAACCATGTTTAGTTGTGGAAATCTGACAGCTGGAAACTAAGACGTCCCTGTCTGGAAGTAGCATTAGCAACTGGCTAATTGCTACCATGACTGTATAGGTGTCACAGCAATACAATGATGTGTGTTGTGTTTAGTAAGACAAAATGATGTTGTCCCTAAAAAAGAACAGCTATATAGGTGTTTACTGAAAAACCAAACCCGAAAGTATTAACCACGCTAAGAAGGTAAACATGCCCGAGGTAAACTCATAGTGTTAGCCACTATGATACTACTGCATTCACCAGGTATTTTGGCCAATTCGCCGACTTACCAACACATGCTGCATTTGAAAGTGGTTTTTACCTCCACTGGCTGCATTCCACATCAGACAGTGGAGATGTGCCACCATTGAACACATCACCCCTGTGCTCCAAACCCTTTACTCACTTACAGTTGACTTTAGAGTTAAATTTAAAATCCTCCTCCTTACATATAAAACCGTTAATGGTATGGGCCCATCTTATCTTAAAGATGATCTGGTTCAATACCAGCCCAATAGAACCCTTCATTCTCAGAATGCAGGTCTATTGAAAGTTTACAGGGTTTGTAAATGTACAGTAGGAGCTAGAGCCTTTCATTATCAGGCTCCTGTCTTATGGAATCAGCTTCCATTTAATATTAAAGAGGTCGACACAGTCTCTACATGTAATCTGAAGTAGCATTTGCATCTACAAGAGAAGATGGCGCACAGTAGCTGCTGGAAAAACTTTAAAAAAATGGAGAATCAAACTGGTTCATTTGCTCTCTGTGGAAATAAATCCTTGTTTTTTTTTCCCGGCACGTTTTCAGAACAAGCAACGGCACAAAACCTAGCTGGATACTACTACTCTGGTAAAGGTAAACACACACGGAGAATGAGATGGGAGGGGGGGAGTCTTCCTTCACGCATTCTGAGCCAATCAGAGACGCCTCATCATGATTCATGGTCGTGTCTAACCTGCATGTTGCCCTTTAACCCTTGTGCGGTCCTTCGTAAAAGGCACACTGGCTGTGTCCTACAATCGGGTCTTAAAAACACAGATTCCAAAGTTCAGTTCCATAGACTCATCACCCCACCCCCCAAGGATATATTCCTGTTTTCAGTAGTAAGCAATGGCATCCTATAGTACGTATAAAAAGGTACATTTGTGAGCCACCGGGTCTCTTTGACCCGAAGGACTGCACAAGGGTTAAATACAGAGCTAAAATCCACAAAGAGCATCCTCACATAGCTCTCGAGCTGCTCCACATGAGAAAGTGCAGCATGGAAGGCAGTGTCTACGCGTTCTCAGTGGACCTGTTTGCCCTGTAGGCAAACTGGTGGGGGTCAAAGCCTCGGGGCAGGAGTGATGTGATGTGACCCTGGACTAGCTTCTCAAAACACTTCATTACCACTGGGGTAAGAGCGACAGATTGGTAGTCATTAAGAATGGAGATGTGGCTTTTTTGGGGCAGGGGGCTATAGTGAAGTATTTAAGAGAGAGTGGAACAGTGGGCTTGGCAAGGGACTGGTTAAAGATCCTGGTCCACACAGTCCTTCAGAACACACCCTATGACGCCATAGGGACCCGCTGCCTTCCTTGCGTTGATGGCCCGCAGCATGCACCTCACCTCATGCTCCTTGACTGTGAAGGTGAAGCTGCTGGTGGACCAAGGGGTGTGACATGGCTGCCTCAGGTGGCTTTGCCTCGAAACAGGCAAAGAAGTTATTTAACTCCTCTGCAGTCATTTTGTTAATTTTTGTTCATTTTACTGCTTTTTTTGGGTAATTAAAAAAAAAAGGATTTTCTTACTCTAAACTATTCAATAACACTGGTCTACAAGTAAAATGCTTCCAGAATAAAACTAATGAAATTTTCCCACTCGTGTTGTTTTTGGTGGCCTGTTTTAATTTTAGTACAGTCTTTGTATCAAGCTGATTGTGGACGACCCCTAAGTGCACACCATGGCTACCCTCATTAGAAAACCTGAGGGACTATCAACAGCCGCTCCGCTGGGACACGTAATAAAGTTAACCCCACGCAATGTTTCAAAGACGTGCCGTCATTTACATCAGCTCCGTCCTGCCTTTTCACTTCCCGTGCATAAGGTCTCACAGCTGTGTCTGGGCATGAATCCTGAACAGGTCGTCATATTCCCAGACCTCCCTCCCAATAAATCCCAGCATGTCTCCCCAGAGCTAGTGAGCTGGTTCGTTCTTAAATATCGGGTAAATGGGACAAGCGTGGAGAAGGTGTTTACCACCCAAGGATGAGAAAGACGAGGCAGGATAGATGACAGCGGAAGCTGTTAAAAAATTTAGCAGGTTGACTTTTCACAAGATATTTTTGTTCTTGAGAGGGTATCTGTAGATGTGGGAGGAGGAGGATGGTGCTACAGAAGCTCAGCAGCAAATGTCTCCAGTGGAAGATTTAATTGGTAACATCAGGATAACAATTAACTTTGTTGCTCTTATAATTTTTCTTTTCTAATATTATTAAGATAAGATAAATTAATTCTGCCCCTGTTTGGTATTCTCTTCTTACATTCACACTTAATCCCTTCCTGCCTACATTTATTTACAATAACACTAACCCTTCAGTCATTGGACGACCTGCTCTCCCAGTTCTCGCAGTTACATTCATTGTTTTAACACATTTACATGTCATTACGAATTGAAATGAAAATAAATAAACTGCTAGCTCAATGCTAAACTTAATAGGAAAATCCTCAGACATGCTAACAATTCACATTTTCTGGTTAACTTATGGATTGTATTGTCTTTTTATCCAACAACAAAGGTTCACATCAGAGACAACCAAAATACGCTAATAGCATACACCCTAAACTAAATCTGTGTGATAAAGCCAGAGTCAAAGTAGTAGTAGACCGCAGTAGTAATAGTAAAATGGACTGGACTTCTATAGCGTTTACACCTTCATAGTTCTAAAGCGCTTTACTTTAGCCTGTCATTCAAACATTCACACTCATACACCAGTAGGTTTCTAAGGTTCTCCAGTCCTATTGGGAGACTAAGTCAGGGTTCAGTGTCTTGCCCAAGGACACTTCGACATGTGGACAGCAAGACCCGGGAAACGAACCACCAACCCTTCCGTCATTGGACCATCCGTCCAATGACCAACCATATATGGCTAATGAATGGAATTTCGGTTGGTTGTCCAAAGTTGCACTTTGGCGAATTTGTGTTATTAGCATAAATAGGTCATTAAAGTGAAATTATTACAGGTCAATAGGCAACACATGTCAAATAATAGATATCACCATGGAACTCTATAAGTTGACTTCTCATTAAGATGAGAAAAATGGTATTACATGTTTTGTAATTTGATAAATAACTATTAGCATTCACCTAATTTAAAGTTGGCAGAAAGTCAAACAATACAGGTCCACTGTCCCTGAAATTAGTTAACTACAGATTTCCCCAGCTACACTTTTTGCCATAGCCTAAATGTTTTGCTTGTGTGAGTCCTGAGGCAGGGAATAATAATAATAATAATAATGGATTAGATATATATAGCGCTTTTCAAGGCACCCAAAGCGCTTCACATTAGTGTTCCATTATTCATTCACTCTCACATGCTCCCTCTGGTGGTGGTAAACTACATATGTAGTCACAGTTGCCCTGGGGCAGACTGACAGAAGCGTGGCTGCCATTTCGCGCCTACGGTCCCTCTGACCACCACCCAACATTCATACACCAGTGTGAGTGACACTGGAGGCAAGGAGGGTAAAGTGTCTTCCCCAAGGACACAACGGACTGACTAGGACAGAGCGGGAATCGAACCGCCAACCCTTCGGTCAATGGACGACCCGCTCTCCCAACTGAGCCATGGCCGAGCCACTCATTTCACTGACCTCTCCTAACTGTGAAGCCTGATTTTCTGCTATGCTGTTACATATTTAGTTTTTACTTAGTTGTTGTTCTATGATATTACATAATTAGCTTTTACTGTTCAGTGGTGTCCAGACACCGACACATTTTTCAGTCACTTGCTACTTGACTCTTCATTTGGTTACTTTGCTCTCCCATGGTGAATGACTATATACCTAACTTTGACAATTTCATCTGGACTGGAAAACCTAATCCAGTTGTCAAAATCTACAGTACGGCATATCTAAATTAATGCATAACCAAATGTGGTTTACTGTTGTGGATACTGTCAGCCTTTCATTAAAGTACAAGCAATTTCTTATCATTTGCTTGTATGGATAATATGAATGTTATATTCACGCAGTATCATTAACTCATTCACTGCCAGCAATTTTCTGAACAGCCAGCCTCACAGTGCCACCAGTTTTGGAGAATTTTGAGTGATTTTTCAAGACCCACAGAATAATGAGTTTTATGACTACATAAACAGAACACATCAAGAGAAAGTGTAGACTTCTATGAAACAACAAAAACATCACTGAAAACAAGGTGTTTAATAGAAAAACAGTAATTTATTCATAAACATGCCCTAATCAGTGTACTATTTCTCTGTGTAATATACTGTAAAACATTTTCCTGCATGTAATGCTACACGACAGGAAACACACCACATCCTGGTCCCACTGCGGCAGCCGCTGCGCGCACAGACACAACACCTCCGTGTTGGCCTGGTCTCCTTGGTGGTGGGCATCAGCTTTTCCAGCCTGTGCCTCACGATGTTGCCATCCAGCCTACTTTCAGGGTCCATGTTGTACGGTGCTCTGGGATTGTGTGCTTCGTCTGCCTGGGCTGTCTCCGCCTCCAGCACCCCATGCTGCTTCCCTGACCACATCCTCACGACCCTGCGTGTGAACTCCAAAAGTGACTTACATTGTTGTGGATTTGTGGCCCTATAAAGAACATATGCGTTAAACATGGCAATTTGGAACATGTAAGCCACAAACTTCTTTGACCAGTTTAGGGACCTCCTTATGAAGGGGTAGTAGACCACATTCTGGTCCAGTTTATCTATGCCATTCATGTTGGAGTTGTAGGCGACCACACACGCTGGTTTAAGGTGGGTCACTCTATTTCTCTGCCCCCTCTGCCACACATCAACCCCTTCCATTCTGTCTTGGTGGCAGGTTGTCACCATCTTCACGATTCGTTTGTCCTGCCAAGCTACCACCATCATGCGCCCATTGTGCCGCACAATTTGTTCCCCTGCCCCCAGGTCAGACTTTTTGATATCCCGGATGATCAATGGCTCTCCCCTGTTTTTCCTGAGGGTTCCACAGACGTTTGTCTGTGCTCTCAGTAAGCGTTCACACAGGGACACAGAATTATAGAAATGGTCCATGTAGACAGTATAACCATGACCCTGGAGACGATCAAGCAGAGAGAACACTATCTCTGGCAGAGTACTACCTTCACCCACATAAGGCCGCAAGTTGAAGCAGTACCCTGTCTCAGAGTCACACAGAATGTACGATTTTATACCATACTACACCGGCTTTTGTGGGTTATACACTCGGAACGATAGGCGCCCCCACCACTGCATCATGCCCTCATCAATACAAATAATTTTTCCTGGCTGGTACAATTCTTTGCATTTCCCAACAAGATAATCTAACACTGGGTGGACTTTGTACATTTTATCACTAGTATTTTGTGTGGCATTGTTGTTGAAGTGGAGGAACTGCCATATAATTTGAAATCTGTTCCTGGACATTGTCCAGCTGTAATATGGTGTTGCATCTATTTCCTCTACACGCCAGTATAAGTCAAGGCTTGGCTTTTTGATGTAGCCAGTGAGGAAACTCAGTGCAAAGAACGTTTTCAGTTCTGGGACTGACACTGGCTTCCAGGCATTACTTCTGCTGTGTGGTAGCGCTTCAGGGTTGGCTTCAAAGTACTGACGAGCATACAAGTTGGTCTGAGCGCGAATATGCTGCAGCAGCTCATCTGTCACAAACAGGTCTAGGTAATCGGCCGGCTCATTGGAGTCTAAGTCCGCAGCGGCGTTCTGAGGGCCCGGTGTTGCAGTAAACGCCAACCCCAGGGCTTCCCAGCAGGCTTGCACCAGCCCTGGTCCTGGTCCTGGTCCCAGCCCCGAGCTGATACACCTGTAAATGATGTACATATATAGGACAATAAATCATAATGTAATAAATCATTTCATTGTTTCTGATATTGAAGAGAGAAAAAAACAAAGAAATTATATATATATATATATATATATATATATATATATATATATATATATATATATATACACCTTTCTTTCTTTGTCCTCCACCAAGGGAAGGGATGGGGGCCCTGTTGGACTCACCACCTGTAACACATAATTACGGTTAATTCTTACCTCTGTCATGTCTATTATCGGAGAAATCCGGCTCCTGCTCTGGTGATGAGGCTGTGTTGGTGTCAGAAGAACCAGGCGACAGCCATTCGTCTGAAAGTATCCGAGTCTGGTTCACTGGGATCCTCTGAACCAGATTCACCTGGGCCATGCTGGTGCCCTCTTTCCTTTGAGGGCACATGGTGCGCACCACACCCGCTCACTCTGCCCTTCTTTGCTGGGTACCTCTTACCTACTCTCCCTTCTCTTTCCCCCTCACCTGCCGCAGTATCTCCTGAAATACTCCTAAACCTGCTTTCTCCCACCGTCAGCTTCCTCAGTTCGCTACATCTCTGCTTTTTCGCCATCTTCACTCAAGCTCGTCCTTCTTCCTCTGCCAACACCAGTTGTGCCCCACCCACAAACCGATTCCCATGGTCCCCCCCCCTACAGGATTGGGTTGGTAATACACTAAAATTCAATGAGTATACGCCTCATTTTCAGTGAGTGGCGACAGGACCTCCAGGAACCAGGGGTCTAAAGGCCAGAATTTAACCTGCCCAGAAGGGCCGGTTCTGGGGGTAAAAAGGCAGGGCATTTGGCCCATGGAACAACATAGAACCAGGGGTCTAAAAGCTGGGTTTTAACCCACCCAAAAGGCCCTAACCTGGGGTAAAAAGGCAGGGCATTTGGCCCATGGAACAACATAGAACCAGGGGTCTAAATGCTGTTTTTTAACCCACCCGAAAGGCCCTAACCTGGAGTAAAAATGCAGGTTATCTGGACCCCTGGAACCACATAGAACCAGGGGTCAAAAGGCCGGGCTTTAGACCCACCAACAAGGCTCTGTTCTGGGGCAGAGTAGAGCGACATATGGACCCCTGTGAAAAATGGGTTACTTGGTACTACAGAACCAAAGGTGTGTCCACACAGTACAAAGTCCCACTCTCACACGTAGCACATATTGGTAGTTGCTGGGGACCCCTTTTCAGAAAAATGACAAAGTTCAACTTTCACACGTAGCGAGTTTTGCCACTTGGTAGTTGCTGGGGACCTGGAACCACATAGAACCAGGGGTCAAAAGGCCAGGGTTTAACCCACCAAAAAGGCCCTACCCTGGGGTGAAAAGGCAGGGAATCTGGACCCCTGGAACCACATTGAACCAGGGGGTCAAAAGGCCAGGCTTCAGATCCAGACATAATGCCCCGTCCTGGGGCACGGTAGCCGGGAACATGGACCCGTGGAACCACCTAGAACCAGGGCTCAGAAGGCCAGGCTTCAGACCCAGCCTTAAGGCCCCCGTCCTGGGGCACAGTAGGCGGGCACGTGGACCCCTGGAACCACATAGAACCAGGGGTCTAACCCTGGGACCTATACCCGACAAAGGCTCACTATCTCCACCCACAATCTAGACTCACCCGGCCTCTGCAGGACCTCCAGGGATCTACCGCCCCAGCCGGTCCCTAGCACTCCAAACTTAAGCCCTCTCCTTGGGCTAAACCCTTTAAACCGGCCTGGTAAGACAGTGTGGACTTAGAAAAACTTCTACCTATGGTTTTGAAGTACCAAGAAGCTCTTCATGTCTCTCACAATGGTCTCTCATGTTGGTCTGAGACCCCAACTCACATTCCCTTCTGGTCACAGGAGTGTCTGTCCTCCCTGAACCTCTCACGATGGTCTGAGACCCAGGCTGATGTTCCCCTCTGCTCCACAGGAGGTTTCTGTCCTCCCTGAGCTCACCTTAGGACACTTGCGTTAGCGTTTGACCCTTGTACCGCCCCAGTCAAACTCCCCACCTGCCAATGTGGGGTCACAACCGGCAGAGCCGGACGCATGAAGAGAGAGCCCCGCCTGCTCGGGACTCACCTCACTGAACAAAGGAACCATAACTGATTTAATGAGCCATTCATAGTTTCACTGTACCGGCCATTCCGCAGTTTAATCTGTGGGACAAGCATATGCTGCTATCCTGGAGGATCAACTAGGATAGCCCCGAGGGTGGAGGGTACGTGATGCCCACCCATGGCAGTGCGGTGATCCGAGGGGGCGGAGGAGGTGATCCAAGGCCCCCAGGAGAGTCGTCGGTCCCGAGGAGGGCATCCCCAACCCCCCCTGTGAGCCCTCCAGTTGGGCGGGACGGGAAAGGGGCCTCCTCGGTTAGGGCGACAGACCTGGGCAGGGGCCAAGGAAAAGGAACACACCGCCCCCTCAGAGCGCACCTCGCGAGCAACGTGCCCTCCGGGGCTATACACGGCCGTTGGACCAGCGCTGGGCCAGCGCTCTGCCACCAGAGCTGTTACTGTGCCCACTGCCGTGTGTGAACAGGATTGGAGAAACATAGTGAGCTCTGGCTGCCGTGACCGCAACCTGTTGCAGGGTTCAGACAGACCCCAGGCACCGCCTGGCACTCGCGGATCCCATTGGAGAGCCACTGAGGGAGACAGCGCATCTCCCTGTCTCGCATCCTCTCTTGGAGGCCGGAGCCCTGTCCTCCCAGCCTCCCCTTCCAAATACCTAACATGTACTACCCCGCAATGTTGAAGGATCCTACCGCCGGACGGACAAACGGAGGGCATAGTCCCTTCAGAGGCGGGCCTTCATAAATGCCTTTCAATCAGGAGGTTTGGAGGGCAAAAATCCAATAAAGGGATCTGATGTCCCTTTGTCTTTGTACGGGTAACGCACCCTCCGAAGCTGGCCTCTATTATACTGGAGCACCACCAGTTAAAATTGTGGTTCCTCATAACGTGGATGTACAGTACATGAAAAAATACCTCCCCGAAAAATGCTAAAACGACTCTACGGCCGGTGTCTCCGTTGACTTTGAATGGGGATGCCCTAGCAACTACCAAAGAGAAAAATCCGTTTACGTGTGTCAAAGTCTGTACTTAGAAATATTTTTAGGGAGCCTTGGTACTACAAAACCAAAGTGGACACACTGGACTTATACCTTTATATAATATAAATATATGAATATACCTTTATAATCAATGTTATGGGCGGATTAAATGCGGCGCTTCAGACCGCTGATCCCCGGTCCGTTGAGGGGGACACATGCTCTGTTCTGCCTGGGTTTTACACCATGGTTCCTGGACATTTAGGGGGCCAATCTGCCCAGGAGAATCTGTCCTGGGGTAAAATAACGGAGCACTTGGAAACCAGTCTGATTTTCAGTGACAGGCTGCGCGAGACCGCTCCCCCACCCCTCGCCTGTGATTGACGTATATATACGTCAACGTCAATGGCAGTGAGTGTTAGTATTTCAATTGACGTATATATACGTCAATGGCAGACAGTGAGTTAACTTCCCTGATGCAAGGTCATATTTTGTTGACATAACACCTAGAACTAGAAAAGCACTCTCCACCAAGATATAGATACCCCCCCCCCAGATCTCTCCATTACCAACCCACCCTGAACATTTCATCAAAATCTGTCCATAAGTTTTCAAGTTATCTTGAACACAGACAGACAAACAGATAAATGCCAGCAAAAATATAACGTCCTTGTCGGAGGTAATTAGACTCCAGCAATATTAACAACTTGTTTTTTACCCATTCTGCCATTCATAGTCAGTATGGACAACAAAACAGTACACTGCTTCTTTGCACCATGGTCACACAATGGTCAATGTCAAATTTTCAAAAGGTCGAGCACTAACACAATTATCTCTCGAAGCAAAGACAATGGAGATGACCTGCACACAATCTACTGTCCCCTGTTGCCTTTGAGGCGGGAAAATGTTGCCATTCATGCACATTTGCAGTTCATGTACATAGTTATTTTGTAATTGTTCTATCGGGTTAGTTTATGCGCGTTTGTGCATGCTGGATACTTATTCTCCAGACAATAGTCGACACTGCCACCTTATCAGATTCATTAAATGTTTTTCACCAACTTGTACCCCCAAGTGGTCATGTTTACCATAAGTAAAAAAAAATCGACCCAGGCTTTATCAATGAATATGATTTTGTGTCTATGCAAATTTAATGGTTTATGGTGTCATTTGCATATGGTAACATTAAATTACAAAAACATACAATACATTTTTTCTTATCTAAATTTGAGTGATCAATTCATGGAGGTTCATTATAATATCTATTATTTGAAATTATTTTGTCTATACATTCACCTCTAATAATCTCAATTTAATGACCTATTTATGCTAATTATGGAAATTACCCAAAGTGCAACTGTGGATAACCAACCTCAATTCCATCCATTAAGCCTATAAATAACATTTAACTTCCCATTTGTCAGGTACAGTGCAGCTGTATTGTTTGACTCCTTTTTCAGGCAACTTTCGGCAGTTGTCTTGGTCTGACTCCTCAATGGACCAAGGCTGTCCACTACTACTAACTACTATTTCTACTACTACTACTAATATTACGGTCTACAACTACTATCTACTAGCTTCCTTTAAAGGTTTTCACCAACTCAGACCTCCAAGTACACAAACCTTTTTTGACTCTGGCTTTATCAAACTGATTTAGTTTAGGGTGTATGCTAATTAGCATGTTTTGGTTTATTTATGACCTCATTTGCATATTTAAACATCAAATTACAAAAAACATGCAATACATTATTTCCCCATCTGGATATGAGTAATCAGCAGAGTGAGTTTCAGGGTGTTATCTATTATTTAAATTGTTTTTCCTATTCACCTGTAATAATCTCACTTGTATCACCTATTTATGCTAATTATGCAAATTGTTAAAGTGCAACTTTGGGCAACCAAGCTAAATTCTATCCATTAGGCCTATAGTTGATATTTCGGCAATAAAACTTCAGGGTACTCAACATTTCCACATTCATGCATTCACAACTAGACTATACCGACCAGATGTTTTACTCCACATCATGAGGGCCATGTATGAGACAAAATGCGTTCCAAGTCACTAAACCACAATTAACCCATATAAAAGACATTTTGGAGAAAATTAACAGCTTTTAAGCTTTTTAGTCTGAAAAACACAGTATATATTTATATCTACTGTTGTGTTGGCCATCAGGAAGCAAATTGCATTAAAGTTCACTGCAACATAATGTCCACTGACAAGACACAAGCATCAGCATTTTAACCCAAACAAAACAAAAGCTAACACCTTGAGGTTTCTTTTGAATTTAACTGCACGACATCAGTAGGGTGAACATTTGGGGTGGAAAGATAAACCGATTCGAATCGGTTATCAGTCTGCATCGTATGAGATCTGAGTGAATCAGTCCACGAGCCCTGAATCGGTAAAACTGCCTATGAACGGTCCGAGGCCCCAGATTTTTTATTCAGTTTCCTGAGGTCCAGCCACCAATCTGTTAGTATGTTCTTTATATCTGTGGCCAAGTAGCTTAACAATGTCATAGCATCTATTTTCAGAAATGTATACACGTTAAAACTTCCAAGTGGAGATTTATCAGATTTTATCTTTTGTTTTTTGAGGAACGGATAAAGTTAAAGTTAAAGGAAATACAGGTAGCGGCCAGGAAGTGACAAAATAAAAGCATATTTATGCATGAAACCGCGGATTCATTGTTGATCCACACAGCCAAATTTTTCATTTAGACGGGAGCTTTATATCCACCCATAAATTTCCAAAATACACTGCAACATTTAACAAGTTTAACTAGCACGTGTTGTTCTAACACGTAGTAGCAATATGTTATCGAGTAACACTGATGTGGTGTGTTTAAACTAAAAATAAAGCTCTCAACACTGATATTCTGGGTAGAGAATGTTTAATCATGGGTTGAGTACGGGTCTAATGTACGTGGGTACGGGTTTGTAAAGTGGGTGCGTGACTGAAGTACTTCAGTCACATGACTCCATCAGTCCACCTGTACTGGATCTCCGGTGAGTCTCCTACTGTTATCATGTCTTTAAAAATACCACTGTAAAGCAGTACAGCATCAGAAAAAGTTTTTATCAAATCAGTGGATATAGTTTCAGTGACAGTGTTTTAGAAAAAGATCAGTTGGTTTTCCTCAAAAAGAGTCAAAAACTGTATTTTCTGTCTAACCTAAGGGTTATGCTCAGTGTATTCTCACACTTGCAGGAATAATTAGTCTTTCTTGAGGGAAAGTAAGTTTTGTATTTTAAATATGAGCAGAATTTTGCAAACCTGTTAAATTACTAACACCAGATTATCAGTTTTACATTTCACTAATATCAGTTATCTACAGGTACAGTATATTGTAAATACTTTGTTTTGTGAATTTATGTTCAGTAGTTCCTGCTCTATTGTCTATGTGACACTAAAGAAACAAAAGGATATAGTTTTGAAATTATATTTGTGTTTCTTTTTCTTCTCAGCAACATAAAATAAAATAAGTCATTGTAAATTGTCAATTTGTATTGAATCAAACTGAACTGAATCGGTTCGAATCGTATTGGATCATATCAAATCGAACCAAATTGTTTACTATTTTTTATGAATCGCCCTGAATCAGATTGGAGTCTGTGAATCAAGATTCAAATCATATCGTTGTGTGAGTGAAAGATTCACACCCCTGGTGAACATATGTCCGGGTTTTGTCATCCAGAAAATACAGTAAATGGAAATGACCAAAAATAGTCACTTTTCTGATAAAGTGTAAGCGGCAGGTGATGCTGGTTCAGGGTTAAAGACAGTTTTACTCTTGTCACTGTTATGAGGAATCCACCCCCCACCCCCCCGAACGGTCTACACAAGGTCATACCTATCGACCCACATCTGATGGATTTGATATTTAACTCACATCTGCTCCACAGCGCTGCTCCACAGCACTTTTGACATCATGGCTTCTGAAGTCCTGCTGCATGACTGGAAAAATATTCCTAAAGAAAGAAAGAGTGACATTTCTCTTTAAATAAAGCACACAACATGAGAGGTAAACTGTCAGCTCCTCTGCATTTACTATACAAGCTCCTCAGGCAGATTATGGTGCAAACTGTGGAGGACTAAAAGTGCCAAAATTAAAGAACTAAATAAATACATCTTTGAATAATTAATTCATTAAAATGGGAATTAAATAAATATGTTATTAAATGTGTCATTAATTCATTGAAATATCAATTCATTTGACGTAAAAAACATACACTCCCCGGCCACTTTAATTGGTACACCTTGCTAGTACTGGGGTGGACCCCCTTTCCCTTCAAAACTACCATAACCCTTCGTGGCATAGATTCAACCATGTACTGGAAACATTCCTCAGAGAGTTTTGTCCATATTGACATGATGATAGCATCAGGGTCGGACAGTCCATCTGGATGTTCTGGAGAATACCAGAACGGCTGGTGCTGCAGGACAGCTGCTGGCTGCAGTGCAGCCATCACGGGGTATATTTTTTTTCTTACAATCTACTGTTCCATGTCCAGACCAATAGGTGGCAACAATGTGCCTGCAGGCCCATAGATGCACACGGTCACTCATTACTCAGCCATGTGCACGTGCAGATAGAAGAGACTAGAGGCCATGGATAGACCCATTTACTGTTAGTAAACAGATGTGATATCATCAGCTTGTCCACACATTTTTGACCCAGAATCAACTTTGGTGGACTTTAGCGGATTATTATCAGATTATTGCAAATAATTGAATCAGAATGTTAGAGAGAGCTACATTCAAAAGCTCATTTTGAGCAACGGGGTCCGGCTACCAGATCCCTATGAAATCATGGAGTGAGAGTTTGATCGCCAGAAGTAACCAGATCTACAGTTATTTAATAGAGAAGCCCAGTGTCTACACCATGAAGAAAATGCAGGCATACAAATCCATGGATGCTTACCGGTTTGTTTGTGGCCATGTACGGCAAATTAAATACCAGGAAATCAATGGGGATTTTTCGCGTTGGCATCTGAATTTCTTCCAGCCAAAGTAAAGGCCACACGACCTGCAGGTATGATGTTTGGGCTATAGGGAGCCTAAGTCTCCACCCCGTCCGGTCGGTCCACTAGGCCTAAGTTTGGAAAAATTTAACATGAGAGTGGATGAGGAGAAAATAATTATTTTTTGGTTCACTTTACTTTATGTCCTGAATCACACATTTGCTGTACTTCAATTAAAATCATAACCAATTATGTGCGTTTGGAGTTTCTGTGACGTCACATAGCTGACGTCACAGCAGAATCTTTCCCTGCAAACTTTTCTAAACCGTATACCACCCTGGTGTAATCACAACACCATTTCCACATGTTCCCTCTACCTCTTCCCGGCTGACGAGAGCTTGTCCCGCATGCTGGCTCTCACTCGACCAACTATCTCTCCCCCGGAGTAGCTGCCACTTTCCACATGCCCCGATTTAAAGTGGTTTTCTCCACGTTTGATGCTCTTGCCTTCGTTCTGAAAGAAGGAGGTGAAGCTCACCAAAGTCACAGCCATTTTCAAAGAGTTTGATGGTGAAGCTTGGTGATGACGTCATATTTGTGAGACGAACGTTGTAGTCCATTACTTACTCTGACATAAAACCTAACGTAATTTTTGATGCCTGTCCAAAGTGAGTGCTTTCTCAATGTGAAAATGTATCTTTAAAATTCACACACATCATATGTGAAAACCGTAGCACATTTCAAACGGGACCAGAAAATTACTTTTATCCCTCCATTGACTCGCGTTAATTTTTTTATGGCACTTAGGCACAATGGCCCAGAAATCGACCGGAAATAGAATCGCGTTACTTAGGCTCCCTATTGTGAACAAGCTTGAGAACTACGTCCTGACAGCTAAGTATACTTGTGTTGTGGGATAACTAACCTATGATGGTCATGCAAAAACTTATGCCTTTTAAACAAAGTTATTGGTGTTGGTTTATAGTAATTGTGTTAGAGGTTACTTTGTAAAGACCCCATAGGTCATTACCTGTATTTGGAGGTGTCATACTTTCCATCACCTGGAAACCCTACAGCAGGGGTAAAATAACGTATTTGATGAACCGCTTATGCAGCGAAAATGGTACGGGGTATTTATCTTGTATGGGGGGATAAAAAATAAATATCAAATTCATGGATGCACCGGGCATAAAAGGTGTGAAAATGACACGCGCCGGGAGGCACAGAGGAGTGGACGTCAACATGCCGGATGGAAGTGAGCCTGAGCTATCCAGCTAAAGGGGAGACTTAATCTTTTTCCGTAGATTATACTTTTTCTCTTTCTTTGTTTTTTTCCTGCCACCCGGATTTATTAAAGCGCGGTGGAACTGCTGGGGCCTGTGTGGACGAACTGTGTGGTGTGCACGGAGCCATGAGTAGAGCCGTGGCTAACCACTCGGGACTTTCATTGACTTTTGGCGTGCGTGACTTTTGGGGAGTTTGGTGAAGGGTTTGACCGACTTTGTGTTTAATGTTTTTGATAAATACCTTGAGTTAATAGGGGATGTTGATAGGGGATGCTCGATCGGGTGTGTGTGTGGTGTGTGTGAGACATTAATTATTGTCTAAAATGAAAGGCCAGATTGATGCCGAACATAATGTGATTTTGTTACCGAAGACATGTCTCGCCCAGGGTGCAAATCAGGCCAGGTCCGTCCCTGGTGTTGCTAATCCTAAAAAAAGAAAGAAAAGGGTGGGACTGAGAAGGTGAGGCGGGAAAAATTATGCAGAGTGGAGTGTCCAAATGTCAGAAACTGATGGAAATGCAGCAGCACACAAAACACCATTCATTCCACCTCTGTGAGAAACACTTTTAATTTTCCCTCTGCAGCTATTACACCTGTACAATTACACAGTCATCTGAAGCAGAACTGTGGGCCACAAGCAGATAAGAAATGGATTATGAGCTAAGAGCTCAAAATGACCTGATAAAAAGTCGAAATGAGATAAAAAAGTCAAAATTGTTATAGTAAAAAAAAGAAAAAAAAGAAATAGAAGGTCAAATTACAAGACAAAGTCCAAATTAAGATAAAAAGTCAAAATTCTGACAAAAAATTCTGAATGACAAGATAAAAGGTAAAAATTACACGATAAAAAGTCACAATTACAAAATAAAAAGTTTTAAGTATGAGATAAAATCTCAAAATTAAAAGATAGAAAGTCAATATTACAAGATAGAAAGTCCAAATTAGGAAATAAAAAAATATTCTGAGATAAAAAGGCACAATTATAAGATAAAAAGTAACATTTGTGAGATAAAACATTTGGAATGTCAATACAAACAACAATTTTGTTTAAATGTACTTCCAACTTGGCAAATTGGCATGAGCTGAAGTGATGACAAAATAAATGGTCTGCATTTTTTAGCGCTTTTCCACCGTCATGGTGTTCAAAGTACTTTACATTAGCTTCACATTCACCCATTAACACACAGACTCATACACCAGTAGGTTTCGAAGGTCTAAGGTCAGTCCTACTGGGGACCTAAGTCAGGGTTAAGTGTCTTGCCCAAGGACACTTCGACATGTGGACATTTATTTTTCTGCTAAAGTGTTAACAAGTGGTACTAGGCAAAACAAACTCGTCCCCCCTTTTGTTTTAAGGTCGCTGTGGCTCAGTTGGTAGAGTGGGTCGGCCAATTTTGGCGGCTCTGGCTGGCCACATGTCGAAGTGTCCTTGGGCAAGACACTGAACCCTGACTGACTGAACCCTAAGGACTGACAGAACCTTAGAAACCTACTGGTGTGTGAGTGTGTGTGTGAGTGGGAGAATGTGAAGCGCTTTGAGCACCATGAAGGTGGAAAAGCGTTATATAAGTGGAGACCATTTACCATTTATATTACAACTGAAGCCACAAAATTATATTAGACTCAGACAATTTATGAACATTCCAGCAAGCCTATTCTTCGCAAGCAGTTTTAAGGAAGGGGCAAGATTATGCATTCTTTGAATACTTGTCTATACAACAAATCTCTGTCTATAGTGTGTCCAGGTCGTCTGTGGAACGGCTAACACCTGCACAACTCCACCAAAATGTAAAAAATTTGGTGGACTTTCCAGGACTATAGCGGATTGCAGTACAAACACCCTTACAACATACAACAGAATTATTAAACAAATTTCATTGCTCTTTTGAGCTTTGCCGCTCTGAGCATTGCTGTGAACATTGCCTAAGTCCTGCTCCCTGACTTGGCTACAGCTGCACCATTGTGCAGCACAAATGAGAATTAACTGCTGTTATGTACTTTTACGTGGTTTCTATATGCGCATTCACATGGGACTTGAATTATCACTAGACGTCTGTCTTTCGCCGAAACACAGTAGGTAATTTGGGGTGTATTTATTACTGAGCAAATCATAGACATGGTGCTTTTGCACGAAACTTAGAACTCAGACATCCTCGATAGTTTATAACCCCCCCACACACACACACGCCCCCTATTTCTCAAAGTGGTTTAGTCCACATAACATTTTCCAATGGGCGGGGCTACCAGCAGCTTTGTGTGTGTCAGCGAGCAAGAGATCCTATTGTCAAAGATAAGAAATTACATTAATGTGTAAAAACCAGTTAGTCATTTATCACACTGCTTCTCCTAAGGATGTAGCATGAAAGTGACATATGTGTGTGTGTATGTCCAGTGTGTGTGTGTCCAATTGTAAAGTCAACCCAGTCAATTGAAATTGCAGAGAAGAGAAAAATTACAGACATCCAGTCACTTTTTACTGCTCCAAAATGGCAAGTAAGTAGAAAGATCCCAATATTATCAAGGCATTTTGATAAAGATGTCCATAGGAAAGGAATGAAATGCTGCACCATTAGTGCCTCTCCTCGCTCTTAAATATACATCCAGACGCACGCCACGACACCGGCTGACTGGGTCCGTTTTGGTTTTGTTTGTTACAGGGTATTGATTTCACTTAAGAGTCATCATGGTTCTGAAGTTTTATTGTTTTAGTTTTGAGTTTGGGTTCGTAGATGATCGGTGGTTCTATTTTCAGGTTTAATTTCATAAGCCCATAACATGCACACTCCCGCCCACAATCTGTAGATATAATATAATATATAATATTTCGTCCTGCTCCCACCAGCACCTCAAGGGTGGCAGCAGATGGCTTGCCCACTCCACACTGTAAACCCAAACATTCATAATAATTAAATATATTACATTATGAATACTCAAAGTTTCAGACATAGGACTACTAACTCAAATGTTTGAAGTTGCTGTAACATGTTTTTCTTTTTATGTAGCTACTTCCAACTAATATTTTTTTATTAAGGGAAACACTTTTTTTTTTACACCATAATTAGCAGCAGAATTTACAGGAATATCGAATATTGTCTCTATGTGTGATGGTTTAAAATGAGCTTTTAACAAAATATCACTCAACTGACTCATGTTTAAAAAGTGACTGAAGTGCTGTGGTGCTTATGGCTGCGTGTGTGAGCAAGTGTTTTCTTTTCTCAGTGACTGACTTCAACCAGTTAATGAGGCTCAGTGATCGGTCAAGATTTTTTAATGCATTTCGTCATCCCTAATCCATGTCTAGTCTTGTGATTTCCTCCTCTGCTGATGCCTTGTTTTGGCGCTTTTTGTAAGTAACATTACCATACCAACTGACATAATGACATAATGGCATCACCGACAGGGACAATATGCATATTAAAGTAATGTTTTATTATTTTTTAATGTTCGTATTCCTTGGGTTTTGATTCTGTGGAAACAATCATGGCAAGTTTTGTGCCAACACAGACATGGACAATTCCACACCTCAGATGGGACAAAGAGGGTGTGTCACCTGATGTGTGGGTGGGTGTGGGAGGTGTCCACAATGCACTCAGATGAGAGAGACTGACCACAGATTTTGATAGAAAAACTGTTAAAGGAGAGATATCATGCCCATTTTTCATGAGTTAACACAGTTCCCTGGTGTCTCAGTGACCTGTCTGTCACATACTTTTGTCAAAATACCATGTTGATGCAGAGATACTGCAGCCTCTTCAACCTGCAGAGACCGCCCTTTTTAAAACGCTCGGTTTTTAGTGGGTTGTGGCTTCTCGTGCAAATGAGCCACAGCTGACTCTGCGCCTGTCTTCTGCGGGGTGTGCCAAAACAAGAACAGCATCATGCTACCATGTGACAGCCGGTGAAAACTTTGCGGTACGACTGTATATGTTTGAACCACAGTCAGACACCGAACAAGAGGCTCCAGAACACATTCAAGAACCAAGGATACAGCAAGATATTTCTACATGGTAAGTTCACTTTGTCACTTTTGATGTTTCATTTTAATTTCTTGCTACACTGACTAAAGTGTCAGTGCATTGTTAGCGCATTGCTAGAAACTCCCACTATTTTATTAAATTAACAAAACCCATATTAAGTGATATATATATATATATATATATATATATATATATATATATCATCAAAGTGGTCAACCTTTAGTTGTCTCTCCTAACACAAGTGTATTTTATTTATGCATCAATGCCTACAGAACCTGAGAATATCTGCTGCAGGGAGTTACCGCAAGTAAAATGACTGCTTGTTGAATTACATTTTAATTCCATAGTCACTATATTTTCTATGTCACTCACATAATACATAATAGTTACCTAATAAACTCACCTTTCTAATGTACTACATTAGAAGAATGCAGCAGCTTCAGAACCACCATCATGCATAGTTGACCATCCAGGGCTGGAGCCTGTGTTTGAATGTGTTCTCACTACAGAATATATTCAACATATACAGAGCAAACTATGAGCCTTTATGCCTAAGAGGAATAAATCAGTAAGTGTTATTTAATATAAATGCAGTCATTGTAATACAAATATGAATAAGGAAGAAAATCTAATTAATAACTGTACCCTCCACTTGTTAAAATGTTGCATGTCCAACACCAAAAGCACATAGAATGGTTTATACAGACATGAGTTTTATGAAACAAAGACATTCAATGTAAGAATTAACACAAAAGTTAAAAACTACAGTGAACAATAACAAATGGTTAGTATCAATTCAATGTTATTTATAGAGCCCTAAATGATATGGTCTCACAGGACTTAGTGTGTGAAGCATCTTCTGTCTCTGTCCTTAGTATCAACACTTAGGTTTAATCTCTACAAATTTACCAGCAAGTAACACTAAGCACTTTTACACCGTCTGTTGTTTCACTGCTGACGAAGTGAAGTTATGTACCCAGTAGTGATGCGCGGGCTACCCGCTGGCCCGCGGATATCCGCGGGTGACCCGCGGGGCGGGCGGGTTGGGTCGCAGTTTTTAATACATATTGCGGGCTGGGCGGGTTATATTTAATATATATTGCGGATGCGGGCGGGGCGGGTCAGGGACGATCAATACCCGCATTTTTCCATACGACATTCCCAAAAATGGCACAATATGGATAGACTGAAGGTATACAATATTTCAACTTAAAATAACCTCAGTAAGAATAATCAACGACATATAAAAAATATGATGATGAAAGACAACTCAATTGACATCGGCAGTTTCATTCCATGAGAGGCGGCACGCTCCAGTCAGAATGAATGGGTAACAGCCACGTTATTTTCACATCCTTTGCATTGCCATCTACAGGAAAGGGTTGCCTTCATATGTTTACAGACCATGTTAAGACCGATGAGGGAGGATAGAGAGGTGTGTGCGTGCATGGAGCAGTCTCCACAGCCGTGTTATGAAACGGAAAGGAGCCCCGCTAACCTACAGTAGCATCCTCGTCTCTCCTCTCCTTCCAATTACTCGTACACTTAATTCTCCTATGACCCGCGAGTCGGGCGGGGTGGGTCGCAGTATTAATACATATTGCGGATGCGAGTGGGGCGGGTCAGGGATGATCAATACCCGCTGAAGTGTGTGTGTGTGTGTGTGTGTGTGTGTGTGTGTGTGTGTGTGTGTGTGTGTGCGTACGTGCTCGGCTCGCGCATGTGCAAGCCCGTCAGTTCCTGTTTTGAATGCTTTTTTATCCCAACTTTTTGTTATTTGTTATTAGCGCCAAATCTCCCTGAACACTCAGAGATAAGAGTGAAAATGTGGGACTTGATCAGGGAGAAGATTAAAACAGGCGATGCGAAGGTTGTACGGAAACGTTGTATGTGTTGGCTTTATAGAGTGATGATGTGGGTGGAGTCTATTTTATGTGCTGGAGTGCATACTGAGACGTTAGAAAGGAGGCAAAAATTATGCTTCATGACTTTTAACATTAGAAGCACAAGGTAAAGATGCTGCGAATGTACTATGTGAGTTTAGAGACAAATTTAAGCTCGCGGGTTGATAGCGGGCGGGTTGGGTTTATCAATACTTGATAGCGGGCGGGTTGGGTTTATCGATACGTGACATCATGCGGGTTGGGCGGGGCGGGCCGAGCCACGTCTTGGGTTTGGGCGGGGCGGGTTTCTGTAAAACCCCCTAACCGCGCATCACTAGTACCCAGCTAGCGGCAGTCATGGCTCTTGTTAGCATTAACCGACGTTACTCCAAATACAACAAAAACAGAGACCATATAATATAAAAATTCTTACATGTCCTTCTGCTGTTTTGCTGTGGACAGTTGGTACTCCTCCAGGTTTAAGGCACAGTCTTGATGCCAGTCCTCTGTTGTACTGACCCAGGTTAGAAAAGCAGTCAGTTGTGAAGTGGTTAGCACACACTAACAGGGTCTTTGGTAAGTTTCCTTCAAAAATAAATCCAATCCACTTCAGTCTTTCATCTTCTGAAGATGGAAGCCGATGTAGCGACTTGTGTTTTTCCTTTCAACCAGGAACAGGAGTGTTTACATTTTGCCGACATATTCCTTCTGTGTGTCTCTGCTATCAATTGAGAATAATTGTGTATCTCCAAGTCCGAGCAGAGGTCATGGGTCAATAGTTGGGGTTAGCTGAGCAGGTGAGGTGGGATATTCAAATTAAAGTGTGCTTGTTAGCGCTTTCCTCCCCCTCCAATAAGACATGGATCAAGTAAAAAGGTGCGTGGATGTTTTTTTTCATGATTTCAGGGTCTCCTAACACGCAGACAACACATATTTGTGCTGTAAAAATGTCAAAAAGTCAATTTTGCATGATATGTCCCCTTTAAACATAAAACTATTTTAAAGAAACTGTTTGTAACCTTAATGTAAACTCTGAACAAAGACAAACTGTATAACTTTCTGCAAGACTGATTTGAACTAATTGTAAAACTATAATTTTTAATCAAAAGACAACCGGAAAGACTCAGACTAAGATCATTTCTACCAAGTTGCTTGTGCCATAAAATATGAGTAATAATTATA
The DNA here is from genome assembly GCA_020466265.1 of Siphamia tubifer. Lineage (NCBI taxonomy): Eukaryota > Metazoa > Chordata > Actinopteri > Kurtiformes > Apogonidae > Siphamia > Siphamia tubifer. The sequence goes on along the minus strand of CM035802.1, from coordinate 1,410,390 downwards.
TTTTATTTACCTGAACAGTTGTTATAATGCATATATTCCAGAGGTCATATTGCTTTTGTAAACAGTTGTGGTTTCTTTGTGTTTGTTCTGAAGTGGTCATGTTCTCTGTGTTTTCCACATCCTGCTGAGTTGTGCAGATGAATCCCATCTTCAGGTTTTGATGGTTTTTATTGCCCCTACAGTTTCCACTTTGCAATAAAATTCTTATGATGAGACAAACACTATCTTCTGCTTTAGGTTGTGGAATTACTAATATCAGGAATGGAGGCGAGAATAAAGCGATGAGTTTGTGAGGCTCAGAAATGGACACGACAGAGTCTGAAGCAGAAAGACTGAAGAAAATGGAGGAAAAAACGGGTTTTCATCTGCAATGAAACAAAAAAAATACATGAATTTACATTATAAATGGACAAAGGGGTCAAGACTTTGATCCTTCCATCCATCTGTCAACCCGTCCCATTTGTGGTTTATCCACCTCGTTATCCAGCCATCCATCCATCCATCATCAGTCCATGCATCTGTCCATCCGTTCATCTGTTTGTCCATCCATCTGTCCATCCATTCAACTGTTTGTCCATCTGTCCATCCATCCATCATCAGTCCATCCGTTCATCTGTTTGTCCATCCATCTGTCCATCCATTCAACTGTTTGTCCATCTGTCCATCCATCCATCATCAGTCCATGCATCTGTCCATCCGTTCATCTGTTTGTCCATCCATCTGTCCATCCATTCAACTGTTTGTCCATCTGTCCATCCATCCATCATCAGTCCATGCATCTGTCCATCCGTTCATCTGTTTGTCCATCTATCTCTCCATCCATTTGTTGTCATCATTCATCCACCCATCATCTTTCCACCCATCCATTAATCCATCCACCCGTGGTTTATCCAACTCATCATCCATCCATACATTATCCATCCATCAGTCCATCCCTCCATCCATCTGTCTGCTCCTCCAACCATCTGTCCATCCAAAAAAGCACCCTAAACTCCTGAAAAGTTGAAATAGTTAAGCAGGAATGATAATGGAAACATTACAACTATAAAACCGTATTTATTACCTGTGGGCTTTTGAAATGTCCTTCAAGCATCTGCATGTGAGTCTTAATTAGAATCTGCACTGATGCTCAATAAAGGCCAAAATGAGCTTTTATTACTAACTTTTTTTGGTATTTCCGAAAACTGTGAACTTTAACTGAACCTGGGTGTGTATGAGGATGATGATTCATGTGTGGTTCAGCATGACCACGCTGACATTTCCCCGAGTCTGTTCATGCGGGGACGGAAGCTGGATGACTTTTCCACATATCACATCATTTATACGATATAGTGTTTCTACGTGTTCAGAAAGAAGAAGTGCAAGAGAAAGAGTGAGACAAAACACACCTCTGCACTTGGTGGAAAAATTCAGGTCATTATGAGTCAAGTTGGTGAAATAGACTGACTGACAATTCACACCTACAGTCCTGACCAAACATTCATACACCAGTATGAGTGACACTGGAGACAAAAGGGTCTCCGCCAAAAGGTCAACCATTCGGTTCATGGACAACCCTACATCCGTTTGTCCATACATCCATCAAACCAAGTCAGAGCTTCAGGTTTGAATGGAACTTTTGCTTCACACCCATTACTGTTGGTGTAAAAACATCCTAAAATGATATCAACAGAAACATCAGTCCTGTTGTTTTATCTCCATTTCTGCTTCTATTTCCGTTTCTTTCCTTTTGCTTTTTTTTTTCACAATGGCCATGAGATTAGGGGAAAACTCCTCCTAATACATAAAACAAGACAAAAATCTGTGGTTGTGCTTATTTAGTTTGTTGCTCAGAGTTGGTGAAATCAATCGTTCTCCCACATGTTTCTGTCAGATAGTGTATGAATGGGCAGGAGTGTGCAGACAGGAAGCTGAGCTCAGCAGAAAGACTGTGGAAGCTTTGTCACACTCTAACCCTGCACACTTACTTTCCTTTTAAACCAGGTAGCAGCGGTGTCATGCTGCGTTACGGGTTTTACTGCCGACGATGAGGTGATGGATGAGAGATTAAACAAACACTGCTGCTGAAAAAACTGCTCTTCTTTTTTTTGGGGGGGGGTGTTATTACCTTTGAAGATTCTGTCAGGTTATAATTACTTTTCATAAAAGGCTGAAGGTTGTGCAGAGAAAATGAAAATCCTGTGGAAACTCGTGAACTGATTAACGATGATTTAAGTGGAAATTCAACTGTTAGTCTGACTGGATTTTACTTCATACTTGGAGACACTTCTGCTACAATTCATTATTTACATTTTACTGAATATTTTGGTCATTTTTGTGCATTTCACTGAATATTTCGGCTATTTTACTGAATATTTTTGCCGTTTTCTTGCTTATTTTGGTCATTGTTGTGGATTTTACCGACTATTTTGGTAATCTTTGTTCATTCTTGTTCATTTTATTAAATATATTGCAAAGAGAAACTATTTCTGCCTGTGATTTTCCCATAATGCTGTGCAACACTGGCAAAACTGAAATGAATTAAATAATAAAATAAATAATTCCATGAGAATGAACTCGCGAGTCATAACACCCAAGGCTCAAGTCTTTTTTGTTTGTGAGACTTAAGTGCGACTTGAGTCCAAGTCTCAGACATGTCTGTGTACACTAAAGGGTTCTGCATGCTCTCACTGCAAAATGTCACAGTTAGCTTGTCACCCATATTTGTAATTTATTCAAAATTTTGGAGCACAGGGAGTATATGGTGTGCCTTATGTTATTCACCGCCACAAAGGAAAGGGAACTCTTATGAACACTCTAGGATTATGGTCAGGCAGGTGTGATGGGTGGAGTATTTATCTTCCACTTACGGAGAAAGTGGATGAGAAAGTGGACAATTGCGCACATTAATGGAGATGCAGCTGATAAATCTAGAAATCGAAGAACTAATGGTTTCATTCCATGTCAAAGCATCCAGAAAAACAAACATTTCCCGTTCACCCTCTCAGAAAATTCTCAAAAATATCATACAGATTCCTCTTACGGATTCATGAAATAATACAAGTTTTTTCCAATTCAATTAAATTTTATTTATAAAGCCCCAAATCAGAACAAAGTCATCTCACAGGGCTTTACAGAAACACAATCAACTACAGAAATAGATAAAGGGGACACCAGGTGACGAGCCATGAACAGACTTGGTATGTAAGATAGGTTATAAAAATTACAAATACAAAGACAAGAGAGAAAGAGGGAGAGATAGAGAGAGAAAGAACTCAGTGACTGTACTTCCCCCAGCAGCTCCTAGTGTAGCTTAGACTGAACTGTGACTTCAGTCTGTGTTTAACTAACCTGACCATAGTCTTTCTCAAACACGAATGTTTTCAACCTAATTTCAAATGTAGAGACTGTGTCAGCATCTTTAATATTAAAGGGAAGCTGATTCCATAAGACAGTAACCATGATAACTAAAGGCTCTAGCTCCTACTGTACTTTTAGAAACCCTGGAAACATTCAATAAACCTGCATTCTTAGAACGAAGGGTTCTATTGGGTTGGTACTGAACTAGATCATCTTTAAGATAAGAGGGGCCCATACCATTAATGGTTTTATATGTAAGGAGGAGGATTTTAAATTCAATTCTAGACTCAACTGGTAGCCAATGAAGGGTTTGGAGCACAGGGGTGATAGGGTTAGGGGTCAGGGGTCAGGGTTTGGAGCACAGGGGTGATAGGGTTAGGGGTCAGAGGTCAGGGTTTGGAGCACATGGGTGATAGGGTTAGGGGTTAGGGGTCAGGGTTTGGAGCACAGGGGTGATGTGTATTTGATCCTGTTAATAATCTTGCTGCTGCATTTTGAACCAGTTGAAGCTTTTTAGGGAATATTTAGGACACGCTACAAGTAAGGAGTTACAATAATCTAATCGTGATGTAACAAATGCATGAATTAATAATAATTGGCACTTATCCAAGTTTTTATGTCTTGGACACATGTACTTAGTTTATCTATTTGTCTGGTCTGATCAGGTTTAATCGATAAATATAGCTGTGTGTCATCTGCATAACAATGAAAATTAATGGCATGATTTCTAATGATGTTACCTAAAGGGAGCATATATAGTGTAAACAAAATAGGCCCAAAGACAGACCCTTGAGGCACACCATAACTAACTCTGAAGAACAGCGATGATTGTTGATTAATGTTAACAAATATTAAACCCTAATAATAATAGTTTTGAAGTAAAGGCCTTCCAAAGGTTGGCGCATTTTTTATTTTTTTTTTATCATTTTGCCAGAGTTGCATTTGGTTCAACTTTGAGCTTCCACTGCTCATCTATCATTTGACCTACATATTTTTGGTTTCCCTGGATATGTTTTTATCTAGAATCACAATCTATGCTCTCATTACAAATATCTATCTTGGTTGATCCACCATATCGCTCCAAAGTTGGCAGAAAAGCCAATAATCGCAAAAATGGTGATACATTTTAAATGCCACACATCATAAAGTTTCAGGAGTTGAAGCTTTGAAGCTAAACTTTTTCATTTCAGACTTATTCAGAGTGTAAGAAATCTGGGGGTCACTGGGGGCCTAATCCAGCTACAATGGGTGAAGGCGGGGTACACCCTGTATGAGTCTCCAGTTTACCTCAGGGCTGAACATATATAGACAAACAATCACTCTCACATTCACACCTATGGACAATTTTAGATTAACCAATTAACCTATCAGTGCATGTGTTTGGATGGTGGGAGGAAACCGGAATACCCGGAGAAAACCCTCGCAGACATGGGGAGGACATGCAAACTCCACACAGAAAGGTCTGATGTGGGCTTTGAACCAGTTTCCTTCTTGCTGTGCCTTCATGAGTGCTGACCACTGCACCACCGTACCACATCTAATTTTATTTTCAAATTTTCTGAGAGGGTCATCTGTGAGGGTCTGGATGCTTTGAAATAGAATGACCCAATTATGAAATAAAAAGTCATAATTATGAGGTAAAAAGTCATAATGGTGAGATTTTTTAAAAAAAATCGAAATTATGAAATTAAAATTCAAAATTATGAGATAAAAAGTCATATTTATGAGATGAAAAGTCAAAAATATGAGATACAAAGTAAAAACTGCCATATAAAAAAGTACAAATTGTGAGATAAAACGTCATAATTATGAGATAAAAAGTAAAAATTATCACATAAAAATTAAAAATTATGATATAAAGTTGTGAATATGAGATAAAAAAGTACAAATTGTGAGATAAAACTTAACAATTTGGTCATACCATTTCAAAGCATCCAGACCATGTCAGGAAAAAAAATCATATAGGTACCATGTTTTAGACCCATATCCCTGATTGTCCTTCCAAATCGTGGGGTATTTTTTCTTTATTATTATTATTTTGACAAAGTTGTTTGGTCCAACTTTTGTCTCCCTGGATAACTTTTCCTGTAGATTCACAATCTATGCATAAATCAGTTGGTTGATCCATAATATGGATACATATAATATCCATAATTTTGCTGAAAAGCCAAAAATCGCAAAAGTTATGTTTTTAAATGGCACAGATCATAATGTTTAATGAACTGAAGCTTTACACTTTTTTGTGATGTACATGTACACAAAGTAAGATGAAAAAGTACGGAAGTGGAAGTGCGTGTTGAGTAAATGTAGAATGGCCTCTGTAACTGTGTACTGTGTGTAAGTGTACTCATGACTCAGGATAAAACACCTGGATGACATGACAGATTTTAACCAGAGTTGAGATGAGGCAGAGGAGTATTGTTTCCTTCCACTACAATATGCTGAAAGACAGTAATTAGGATTTTTTTTTGGTGCCAGTTCTGTCAAAAACCCTGTGAAGCCCTGACATTGTAAGTAAAAGATCTGTCACTGTTGGCTCTATATAGTTGCTCTAATGTGACAGCAGGACAGATCTTTATTTCCATAAAATCCAGAGGGAACGGCCTTTTCTCCAACACATGCACAGAAATTAATTACAGTAGCTTAAAGTAGAAAAAACAGAAAGAGTCTTGTTTGGTTTCTACATAATTATTCTAACCCTTTGGCTAAATTTGCATAATCTTTTAAAGTGCTAAATGCAAAGGCACAACACAGACTCCCTCGACAGTGTAAAACTAGCCCAGGTTTTGTTTTTCTTAGATGTCAGTTGTGACTAATAAGCAAAGGAATATTTATTTTAATAAACAAATCTGACTTTGGCTCAAACAATGCAGGAGTCATTCTTACATTCTTCACAGACCATCTCCATTATATTAGAAGTAATTACTGTATGTTACATTTTAATTAACTGAGAGCAATGTGACACTTTCTAAAGCTCTTGCTTTGCATTTCAATAAGTAACGGAGGATTTTCTTGCTGATGTGACAGATACTGTGAAATTAAATCTGTAAGAAATTTCAATATGAAATCATGGAAAAAATTATTAGACCATCAAAAGAAACAAAAACAATAGTTATGCTGTGAAGTATTAATTTTACTTAATATTCTGGTCATTTCTGGGCTTTTTAAAAGGACTGCACTTCTTTAGTTCTTTTCCACCTTCATGGTGCTCATGCACTTTACATGAGCCTCACATTCACCCATTCATACACACTCATACACCAGTAGGTTTCTAAGGTTCTGTCAGTCATACTGGGAAGTCAGAGTTCAGTGTCTTGCCCAAGGACAATTCAACATGTGGACAGCCAGAGTCGGGATCCGCCCACCTCTTGATCACGGGGCTACCCACTCTACCAAATGAGCCACAGGCACTCTGTTTTACTGAATAATCGTTTTACTGAATATTTTGTCATTCTTGTTCATTTTACTGAATATTTTGTTAAGAAGGTATTAAATTTGAGTCCGCAGGGTTTTGAGGACATTTTTAAGATGTGTTGGGAGTGTCACAAGGAATAATTATAATTCATCATCATAATAATAATAATAATAATAATAATAATAATAACAATTAATTATTATTATTATTATTATTATTATTCTCACTTATATAGCACTTTTTGGACACTCAAAGAAGCTTTACATAACAGACAATCAAGCAATGTACTTTTTTTTTTTTAATCACTGCAACACGAGGACCAGGAATTAATGAATATGTTGGATCTTACCCAAAATGAATAGAATAGAAGCTTTATTGTCTGTTTCACATAAAAACACAGAAATTATTCCTTGTATTCATTAAAAAATCTTATTTTTAACGAATTAATGACATATTTTATAATACATTTAGGTATTTAATTCTAATTGAAATTAATTAACAAAATATTTAATCCATTATTTAATGATGTAGTTATTTATTTAATTTTGGTACTTACTTCTCTATAACATGTGTTTTTTCTGTGCTTGCTTTTTACCTAAAAGGATTTGGTATTTTAATGCATTAATGACACATTTAATAAAACATTTTTCTATTTAATAACACATTTATCTATTTAATTCCAATTTTAATTAATGAATGACATATTTAATTCATCACTTTGGCACTTTTAGTTCTCCATAATATACCTTTAGTTGGACCAGACATTAAAATGATGAAGAAATTGGAGGAAATTAATGTAGAATGAAGAGGTGGATTTCAACTCTGTAAAATCATTCTACAAAAGAGATGAACAAGCTGGATAATAGATATGATTGACAGCTTCCTTACTTCCTTATTATCCTTGCGGCACCTTTATAGGGAGGGGCTAATTACACTTTTATTATTGGATGAACTCCATTTGGCTCTGCAGCTGTTCCATGTAAGTGGAATCCTGCAGGCGACGGAGGTGATGGAGTGAACTGGAAAAATCTGAAATGAAGGTTGAGTTTAAAACTGCAGAAGTAAAAATACACAAAAGCTACACAAAACAATTGGTAACCAAGCCCAACAAACCTCGCCCCCTCCTAAACATTTTAGCTCTTAATGGATATCTCCCTCTGAAAATGTGAGGCTATGGGTTTGGGTTTCTGGGTCGCTCAAGGTCAAAGGTCATGAATTATAACAATTCCGGGTCCATAACGGTTCCCCTTAAACAATTCCACTTCCTAACGGTTGCTACAACGGTTCCAAATATATACTTTTTTAAATTATTTTTTAATATTAATTTATTTTACACCAATGTATATTATAATACAAGCTCATTAACACAGATCCATACATACAAATGCAGTTTTATTGTAATTATTCCACATTTTACAAAAACTGAGGAAGCAGGTTGGCAGTTTTTATGTAAACACACTGTAGTGTAATTGCACTATTATTATTATTATTATTATTATTATTAAGTAGGATTGTTTTATTTCAAAGGCAATTAAACATACATTTGTTGATAGTTAACATTGTTACTCATAAATAGTCCGATGAACGTGTCATCATTATTCATTCATTAGCGTTCTAACTCTAACAGATGTTCAGTATAACAACATGACTAGCTGCCAAGTCACACTGACATTTGAATCTCTGTGAATTATACTGTATTCTGTATATAATATAGTACTAGCCTGGAGACTCATCATCCCCCTGTAGGTGCTCTCTCGCTGTCTGTTACACCTTTGCACGAAATTAATGTATTGCATTTATTGTACTTTGTGTGTTCATTTCCACATCTCTTCAAATATAGCCACACTTTACTTTTTATCACCTTTGGCATTGTCGCATTCGCAACACTGTTCTTAGCTGCTTGCAAGCTAGCTGATGGGTGACTTTCTGTGCTTCTGTGGCCGGAGCTGGTGCTCCGACCCCCAGGATTTGGAGGGACATGTTTTCAGCTAAATGCTGTGGGCGCCTCCACGCTGGGAAATCATGCCAAAGACATGCACTGATAAGTTAATTGATGAACCTAAAATTGTGTGAACGTAAGAGTGATTGTTTGTCTATATATGTTCAGCCCTGCGATGAACTGGCGTCTCATACAGGGTGTACCCCGCCTTTGCCTATTGTAGCTGGATTAGGCCCCCCGTCCCTAGTGAGGAGAAAGGGGGTTCAGATGACGAGAGTATTTGTCAATACGTGGTGGCACGGTGGTGCAGTGGTCACAGTAAGAAGAACCCTGGTTCAAATCCCACACCAGACCTTTCTTTGTGGAGTTTGCATGTTCTCCCCATGTCTGTGTGGGTTTACTCCAAGTACTCCAGTTTCCTCCAACCATCCAAAGACATGCACTTATAGGTTAATTGGTTAATCTAAATTGCCCATAGGTGTGTTTGTCTATATATATATATATATATATATATATATATATATATATATATATATATATATAGTGTGAAAATACAGTGTTGAAGTATTTTAACACTTTCAGAGTACTTCTAACAACAGACAGTGTGATGATCAGGAATCGGACCTAAATGCAGACAAAACTGGGTTTAATAACACAAGTTCAAATGCAGTCCACAGGAATAATGCAAATGGGAATAAACATTCCGGTCCTGAGTTCGATAACCATAAATCCAGCATAGGGGAGAGAGGACAGAACATGGTCGCACCAAAGGCAGGCTCAGATCCAAAGGACGAAGTCAGGCAGAAGCTGGTCGAAGTAGGGAGCAGACAGGAACAGGTCAAAAACAGAGCAAAGTCAAAAAAACACGGGAAACAGACAGAAATAACGCTGGAATATCTTGAGTGTATATAAATGATCTGGCAACAGGCAGACAGAAAGCAATGGCTTAAATAGAGCCACCTGAGTAACCACAGGTGTGGTTACTCAGGTGGCTTTAATGAAAATCAGGACAGAGGTCACAAACAGAGCAGAGAGAATAAATACATGACAGAACCACCCCCTCAAGGGATGGCCCATGACGTCCCTAAAAAAAACCTCTAAATGTCCAAGAAGGGTGGGAGGAGGGGGTACAAGAATGAGGGTCAATACTCAGAAAAATATTTTTCTTCAGGTCCTGGGCCCCCCTCTGGAACAGGAGATATGTTCCCTTCTGGTGGTTCTGGAGAAACCTCACCATTGTTGCTGCTGTTGGAACATCGATTTAAGGGTTGCTGTTGATGGAACTCCCAGATGAGCTGACGGTCGAGAATGTCTCGAGCTGGGACCCAGGACCACTCTTCGGGACCGTAACCATCCCAGTCCACCAGATATTGGATACCTCTTCCTCGACGTCATGACCACAGCAGCCTGCGTACCGTGTATGCCTGAGAACTTTTGATGATCCGAGGAACTGGTGGAACCTGACTGGGGGGCAACAGAGCACTTACATCTACTGGCTTGATCCTTGACACGTGAAAGGTGGGGTGGATTCTCATAGATCTGGGTAACACCAATCTGACAGCCACTGGGCTTAAAACTGTTTCAATACGGAAAGGACCAATAAACTTTGGAGCCAACTTCTTGGACTCGATCCTTAAAGGTACGTCTTTAGTGGATAACCATACCTTTTGTCCCTCCTGATAATGTGGGTTCTGTGACCGACGACGGTTGGCGGTGACCTCATACCTGCCAGTGGCTCTCCGAATGGCTGAGCGAGCTGCTCTCCATGTACAGCGACAGAGAAACTGATCCACAGCCGGGCAGGCGGACTCCTCATCGGAAGAAGGGAACAGGGGAGGTTGATAGCGAAACACACATTGGAAATGGGACATACCTGTGGCGGAAGGTACAGACAGAGAAAAGACAGAGCAGAAAGAAAAACAACAGAGCAGACAGAATAGTTAACAGGTTTTATACTGTCAGTATCGTCAATGTATTAAAGTAAACTGATTCTCTCAGAGTTAATTCAACACAGATAACAATAAGATAATTTTCAGTGTTAAAAAATAAGCCCCATCCACCAACCTCTGCGCTCAAATTGAGGGAGAAGTTGAATATTGAAAAACTGTGCTGTTATAAATTCAATTCAATTCAATTTTGAATTCAATTTTATTTAAATTGAATTAAATAAATTAAAATTAAATAAATTTAATAAACTGTTGCTTTAGTTTTTGTCATTCAAACAAAAGTGGTGAAAGAATAACTTATGTCGTATTTTCAAATAGTTGAAACTCAACACTCTCTGGAGTCATTTATATATTAACATGCAGTGTTATGTAGGTTTAACACTGGAAAAGTTATTTCTTGACACTTAACTATTCGGTGTTACTTCTCACATAGTGTAAACACTAATTAGTGTCAAATATTAACTCTTACTAGTGTAAAGTTTACTCTGGAAATGTAACTCTCAGTTCAGTGTAAATTTGACACTGTAGATTGGGAACATATGTTCACTGAGGTGCTTTATTTGATCCGTATCATTATTTTATTTGATCAGATCACTTTAATAAACTCCTTCCACATCACCTTCTCTCAGATCAAACGACTGCACAACATCTAAAGTCTTTTATATCGAAGCTGTTTCTCTCTCTGTTTTTTTCTTTCGCAGCAAAAGCCACCTGATGTTGCCGAGCAACTAATGCCCAAAAAGAGCAACAGGCGAAGCAACAAAAACACATTATCCAGCAGTAGAACGACAGAGGAAGGACAGATGAGAGTAGGAAAGGCCCGGAAGGTAAATGTGAGGTCAGAGAGAGAGAGAGAGAGAGAACCCCATATTTTTTTCAAATTCCTCCAAATCACCCATCATTTTATCGTATCTGACATCAACAGTGATTCTGGCTTTTAACATGGCAACATCATCACAGTGTTACAGTCCAATCTCTCTTCTATTTTCTTTTTCCTACTGATATAGATAAACATTTTTACAGTCCCACAAATAAAATTCAGCAGTTCAAACTTTATTCTGTGTGTATTTAAAATGCAAAATAAAAATCTGTTTGGAGAAAAAGAGCCTCTTTAAAAACCCAAATAATGTTGTCAGTCTTGAACAGTCCAGGAAACTGACAGAGCACACAATCCTCAGTCACATTTTGATTTAAAACTGAAATAAAAGCATTGACGGTCACCGCCCCATGTAGTATCACCAACCTTTTTAGTTAACGTTGGAATTTACAATGCCCTCCACTCAGGACTAATGCTTCTGTGAAGTATGCTGCTGCACTTTATTTATTTAATTTTATTTAATTTTATTTAACTTTTGCTCTGTATTGTATTTCTGTAAACTGCAGCTGGACAGAGTCCAGGAAAAAGTTCCCCACGGGGAAAATAAAAGTATATCTTATCTTATCTTATGTCAGGGCCCAGATCCAAACCGTCTTTCCACACTGTGTTTGCTCATCCACTCAGTTTGTTTCTGTTTAAAACCTTTACTAAAAACCAGTATAAGTTTACCCGAGGAATCCTGTCGGGTAATCGGCTCAGCTGTTAAAAAAACTATCCGTACTGTTGTTAAAATCAGGGGATAAATAAAAATATTAGAAGGAAAATCTAAAAACTGGTCGTGGGGCAGGTTGGATCCTCTACAATATTCACTGATGACCTTCTGTTCGTCCTCTGTCAGCTGGTCTTTCGATCTCATTAGCAGAAAAATGATGCTCCTCACTGAGGAGAGACCTAGAGCAGAGGACAAAGCAGAGGCATTGTCCATGTGGGGACCACACAGGTTCACCAGATCCTTAATCAAAACGATCTTTGCTTTTAAAAACTGTAATAAAACTGGCTTTCCTAAAACACTGCCCACATTAAAATGACACCCAAAAACAATGGGTTCAGTAAAAATCCAGGGAGATGAGAAAACTCGATGGATGTGGTATTTTTGAAACCTTCCCCAAAACTTAAGAACAGACTGATAAAACATTGGCAGATCCCCCAGTCAATGTCCCCACATCTCCATCAGGAACAGGGACTCCCTCAGTCCCAGCCCGGCACACTGGGTCAGGATGGTACAAAATCACCTGGGTAGATACAGGATACTCAGTGGGCTTCAGTGCAGCCGATCCAAGGAGTCCACAATGAACGCCTGGATTTTTGATAAAAGATCGACTGGAGGATCTACACAAGACAGATGATGCCGTAATATTGATGCTACTAAATTGTACTCATACTCGTACTCATCTTCTCCCGCTTCATCAGGGTCACGGGGGCAGTAGCCTCAGCAAAGAAGCCCAGGCTTCCCTCACCCCAGCTACCTCAGCCAGCACCTCCATCCCGAGGCGTTCCCAGGCCAGCCGAGAGATATAATCCGTCCAGCATGTCCTGGGTCGACCCCGAGGTCTCCTCCCGGATGGACATGCCCGGAACGCCTCCCCAGGGAGGTGGTCCAGGAAGCATCCTCATGAGGTGCCCAAGCCACGTCAACAGTGGTTCTACTCCAAGTCCCTCCCGGATGTCCCAATCTCATTATGTTTGTGTGATGACAAATAAAGCTTCTATTCTTCTATTCTATTCTCACGCTATCTCTAAGGCTAAGCCCGGCCACCCTGCGAGGGAAACTCATTTCGCCCGCTTGTTCTTTCGGTGATGACCCAAAGCTCATGACCATAGGTGAGGGTCAGAATGTAGATCGGTAGATTGGTAGATCGACCGGTAAAATGAGAGCTTCTCCTTCTGGCTTAGCTCCCTCTTCACCACAACGGATTGGGTTAGCACCCACATTACTGCGGATGCCGCCCCAATCTACCTGTCGACCTCCCGCTCCATCCTTCCATCACTTGTGAATAAGATCCCATGGTACTTAAAATCCTCCACCTGAGGCAGGACCTTCCCCCGCAACCCCAGAGAGGGCACTCTACCCTTTTCCGGCTGAGGACCATGGAGGTGCTGATCATCATCCCAATCGTACCAATCGTACCCTCTTTTCCAGCACCCTGGCGTAGACCGTACTGGGGAGGCTGAGGAGTGGGATCCCAAGATAGTTGGAGCACACCCTCTGGTCCCCCTTCTTAAAAATGGGAACCACCATAACACTAAATTGTTAATAATTGAAACCCGACCTGTAAAAAACTGTTTTGGTAAAATTGGTTTAGCCGACCTTTTACTTATTCTAAAATATTTTTCCCAATGATTTAATCATTTTCTAAAAATATCCCCAGGTATTTTATCCTCCCTTCTTCCACTCCAATCCACCAGATAGCACTGGTCTCTGTTACCCCCCCCCCACCATTAGAGCCTCACTCTTGACCCAATTAACTCTAGCTGATGATGCTTGGCCAAACCAATGGACACTGTTTTAAAAAATCAACATCATATTGAGTTTTATTTAAAACAATGACATCGTCTGCATAGGCAGAAAGCTTAACAGTATGGAATTTTAAAACACAATAAACCTTGTCTGGGTCTATGGAGTAAGGGCTCTATAGCTAGAGTAGGGGTCGGCAACCCAAAATGTTGAAAGAGCCATATTGGACCAAAAAAAACAAAGAGCCACAAAAAATTAAAAGCCTTATATAAACCTTATAATCAATGCAACACATGCTGTATGTATCTATTTTAGCTATATTAGCCTACTATCAAATCACTAAGGTGGCTACAAATACATAATTAGCCTTCATGATTCAATGTTTATTTTCCCTCCAGCCCATCCTGTAGGGGGGAGCTTAAGTCTCTGCCTCTTCTGGGAGGCCCATGGGGCCTGAGTTCGGAAAATTAGTGAATGGTATTCAATGGGAAATATAATCGAATCTGGATTGTCATGTGCCCTGAATCGCAGACACAGTAAATTCTAATGTCTATTGATGTGAATTTCAACTGCGTCTATTAATCAACAGCTGATTAATTTGTGAGTAAAATCATTAATTATTTGGACTACACGCCTGGTACAGACTCCACACCATAGCTGAGCACAGTGTGACGTCACATATGTGACACATTGTAGTCTCTTACTAAGTCCACATAAAACCTAAAAACCTAAAAAGGTTTTCCCCTAAAAAGCTTGCAACTGGTTCAAAATGCAGCAGCAAGATTATTAACAGGATCAAATAGAAGAGAACACATCACCCCTGTGCTCCAAACCCTGACCCCTGACCCCTAACCCTATCACCCCTGTGCTCCAAACCCTTCATTGGCTACCAGTTGAGTCTAGAATTAAATTTAAAATCCTCCTCCTTACATATAAAACCATTAATGGTATGGGCCCCTCTTATCTTAAAGATGATCTGGTTCCGTACCAACCCAATAGAACCCTTCGTTCTCAGAATGCAGGTTTACTGAAAGTTCCTAGGGTTTCTAAAAGTACAGTAGGAGCTAGAGCCTTTAGTTATCAGGCCCCTGTCTTATGGAATCAGCTTCCCTTTAATATTAAAGACGCCGACACAGTCTGTACATTTAAAATTAGGCTTAAAACATTCCTGTTCGAGAAAGCCTATGATCAGGTTAGTTAAAAAATTATGTGGTGTATGAGTCACAGTTCAGTCTAGGCTGCCCTAGGAGTTAGAATGCTGGGGGAAGTACAGACACTGAGTTCCTTCTTTCTTCTCTTTCTCTCCCTCACACCTGTTTCTGTCATTTTTATAACCTATCTTTCATACCAAGTCTGTTCATGACTAGTCACCTGGTGTCCCCACGTCTTCAAGCTCGGCTGTCAGATGTTTGAATTTGGACACCCATAAATCTTTGTCGGCTATATCAGCCGACAACTTCTATTTGCAACTTCTTGCAACAGACAAAACATTCAGGCAATCCTTCCATATTGGCAATGAATCCAAATGATTCGGCCCAAAACATTGAATCCTCTGCTCCCTTTGGGATCCATGGTCCATCACACGGCTGCTGGTTTGTTTACAACAGCCACCTGCCTGGCATACTGCCCTGCTGACAGAAACATGTCGCAAGCTATGATATGAGAGGCCGTGTAAGCCATATTTCATTCTGGCACTTATATATATATATATATATATCTATATATATATATATCTATATATATATATATATATATATATATATATATATACATATATATATATATATATATAAAAAAAAAAAATGTTCCTCTCGCCCCACGTGGGCGGTGTCTCCTTCAGGCTCGGGTCCTCTACCAGAGGCCTGGGAGCCTGAGGGTTCTGCGCAGGATCTTAGCTGTTCCTAGCAATGCGCTCTTTTGTACAGAGATCTCTGATGTTGTTCCTGGTATCTGCTGGAGCCATTGTCCCAGCTTGGGGGTCACTGCCCCTAATGCTCCGATCACTACTGGTACCACCGTTGCCTTCACACTCCACATTTTCTCTAACTCCTCTTTCAGCCCTTGGTATTTCTCTTCTCTTCTCATGTTCTTTCTTTCTGATGTTGCTATCACTGGGGACTGCTACATCTATCACCACCACTGTCTTCTCATGTTTATCCACCACCACGATGTCAGGCTGATTGGCCATCACCATCTTGTCAGTCTGGATCTGGAAGTCCCACAGGATCTTGGCCTGTTTGTTCTCTGTCACCTTTGGGGGGTTCTCCCATCTTGACCCTGGGACCTCCAGTCCATACTCTTTACAGATGTTCCTGTACAGTATGTACAGTATATATATATATATATATATATATATATATATATATATATATATATATATATATATATATATATATATATTTGCTTTCACATACATATATTCTGTCTATCATATTAATATATTGTCACTCACACATACTTATATTCTCACTGTTATATACCTATATTCTGTCTCTCATCTTCATGTATTCTTTCTCACACATACATATATTCTCACTCTTACATACATACATCACTCTCACGTAGTTTTATAGTCTTTTTCTTTTTAATGTATGTATATGAGAAGAGAATATAGCTATGTGAGAAGAGAATAGTGGAAATGGAAGGTGTTTAGTGGAATAGGAAGGTAGATGGTTTATTGAACTGTGATTGGCTCAGAGGCTGAAGGGGGGGAAGCTATTATAAAGATTCTGTCTCGTTGTTGTGCATCATGGAGGGGGAAGAACCAACTCGAAGACACTGCATGATACAGCATTCAATAAAAATTCTGCGGTTGGGAAAAGGTAAGAATCAGTTAAAAAAATAGTGTGCTAAATTGTGTTGCCACTCAGACAATCTAATTTTTTGCATTAGCATCACCAAACATGACGAATACCGTAAGTTATAAGTGGATAGACTAGCCTACAAGATCTGGGTATGGCGTGATACATTGAAAGCATTCATTAATTACAATTTATTGACCACTATTGATGTTCTGCATCTACGTGGCAATGACCATTTTTCACTGTACGGTGGAAGTGTGGAATTGTAAACAGAGCTAATTGAGAGAGATATAGTCCTGACAAAAACGGAACTCAACAGATGACTGTGTTTGATTATGTTTTCTATGGCATGGGCAAAAAGAAATATTCAAACTTAATTTAAAGAAAATCTTTAACGGATTATGACATGTGCAACGTTTCAAATAATGATTTTGGTGAGTAATGACAAGGCACAAAGCTAGCTAGTTGGCTAGTATGCTAATGCTAACTGGATAATCATAGTCAAATATGTAAACAGTGTTTATTGTTCATTTTAGCTTAAGCCACCTTAATTGCATAGCCTTTATCTTTGTTATTTTACTAATAGCATTCAGAAATGTTGTGTTTTTATTTTATTTTATTAGTTTATTTCAACAGGGACAATGCACATTAATCAACATTTCTGTAAATGCGCCAGTTTTAGCTTGAAAGCTAGTTTTCAACTGTAGTCCCTGGGCAAGGTGTAAATTGCCAATAATAAGAAACTCAGATATACTTTCATTTACATTGCACATAGCATAGCAGAAGCTAAATTAGCCTCTGAGGAGATCATAGGCTATGCCTATAAGTATTTTATGTTCAATTATTGTGGAAAATGCATAGCAAAAATGTATCTGATGTGAATCATTGCTGTTGGATAAAAAGACAAAAGAATTCACAACTTAACCAGCAAATGCTAATTGTTAGCGGGTCTATGCATTTTCCCATTCAATTTAGCATTGAGCTAGTGGTTTATTTATTTTCATTTTAATGTGTGTAAATGTGCTAAAGCAATGAATGTAACTGAGACACATTGTGTGTTCTATGTTTGCAATTTTAGTCAAGTGAAGTGTGGAACGAAGTTACTGGCACCTGGCTTTTCTTGGAAAACTGTTCTATCTGCAGACCCAACACACAAACAGGAGCAGAATACTGTACATATAATATTATATATCATATTATATTATTGATATAATATAATATTAATATTATTGTGTGTGTAAGGACTGAACTGAAAAAGTCATTTTATTGTGTTGGATTTTACGTTTTATAACTGAACAATTATGACAGTTATTGTGAATATGATAATGTTTGATTTAGCGGAATAAGTGTGTTTTGTTATGTGCAGTGTTTCAATTAAATGGTAAAAATGGTAAATGGACTGTACTTATATAGCACATTTTATGCACCACTTGATGCCCAAAGCGCTTTACAATTCCTCACATTCACCCATTCACACACACACTCATACACCAGTAGACAGCTGCTGCCAATACACTGGCAGGCAGCGCGCCTGACCCTACTGGGAGCAACATAGG
The DNA here is from genome assembly GCA_020466265.1 of Siphamia tubifer. Lineage (NCBI taxonomy): Eukaryota > Metazoa > Chordata > Actinopteri > Kurtiformes > Apogonidae > Siphamia > Siphamia tubifer. The sequence continues at coordinate 1,392,062 of CM035802.1, read as the reverse complement.
GTTCAGTGTCTTTGTGTCAGTGTCATTAAGTTGGCCATCTGTTGATTTACGAGAGAGAGAGAGAGTCTTGCTCAAGGACACTTCAACATGTGGACAGCCAGAGCTGGGACATAAACCTCCAACCCTTCGATCATTGGACGACCTCCTCTACCAAAAGTTATTGTGAATACACTCATTAATGTTTGAACAAAGGTGAGAATTATTGTGAAGGTGTAAAGTTTGACTGACTGACTTATCTGAGTGCTTTCACTTAATTTTCAGATTCTGATCAATTTATTTGTCCCATCAAATAAATTAAGTTTACAATTAAGTCACTTAAGTTTACAGTCCCAGTCTCCATCAATCAACAATAAATAATATAAATAAAAGTTACAAATATAAAAATACTAGACTTATATATAAATATAAGGTAGTACATTCAGTCAAACAGCACATGCTGTCCTGCCAGTGATAATCAGTGCTTAATAGATCCAGTTCTCTTCTACTCTTACTTAATAATGGTTGCAGGGATGAAGGAGCCTTTTGTTTTTGTCCTGACAGAATGATAGCACCTGAAATGTTTCCCTCTTCGAGGAGATAAAGGTCATCATCAGCTTCTACAGTTTTTAGTGAATGGCTGATGATTTGAATCAGGTGTGTTGGAAAATGCATTCATCCATGAACATCCAGATTTGCAGGTGTTCAGTGACAGTGTACTGAGATACATTGAGCACTGTTCAGACACTGTCACTGTGAAAAAACACATTCAAGTTTGCCCCAATCGAAAAGTCTGGATGACCAGGGAGGTCCAAAACCTGCTGAAGGTGATTAATACAGCCTTCAGGTCTGGTGATGCGGCTCTCTCCAGCTCAGCCCATGCCAACCTGAAGAGGGGCATCTGTAAGGCCAAGTTGGACTACAAGGGGAAGATTGAGGACCACCCTGCGGAGCAACAATAACGGAGTCTGTGTGGAGAGGGTCTCAAACTTCTGCTTCCAGGGAGTTAACATCAGTGACGACCTAACCTGGGGACCACACACTGCAGAGCTGGTGAAGAAGGCCCAGAAGAGACTCTATTTCTCAGAAAAAGTAATATCAGGAAGGATAGTGGCCCTGAAGGACCGGACCTGAACCCCCTTGAACTAAGGAGTGAAACCACAGAACAGAGGAAGAACAGGTAAGAGACATGGACATGGACATAAGAATGTGAAGCAGGGTTGAACTGGGCATTTTGAACCCAGACCGGCCCACCAGTAATCGAGCAGGGGTGAAAAAAGCAGCCAAGGAATTTGTGCCTCAAAACCATAGTTGTCTGCCTGTCACTAATGAAACTAGTGTAGCATATGTGTTATTACAAAAGTACAAAGCCTAATATGTATTGTGTGAATACTATTAAAGATCTATGTAATGTAACACTAATTACATGGTAAAAGGCTTGTTGTGGAATTTTTGTATCACACAGGGAGGGAAAACTGTTCAAGTCAGAAACAATTATTTAATTGAAGAGTTGAACAAATTAATTTGGAACTTGCATGCAAGTGAGAACATTAACAGAACCAGCGGTCGTCAGATGTTCTGGCGACTAGTCTAAAACACAGCTTCTTTATACTTCTGTCATATCCTGTGTCTTGTGTTCTGTTCTGTGTTCCTGCCTGTCACCTTTCACCCTGTTCTGTTCTGCCTGGTTAATTAGAGATACAACTCACCTGGTGAGGGCAGCTGAACTCATCAGGTGAGGAGTATATAGTCTGCATTCAGACCTCAGTTCTTTGCCAGATTATCATGACCAGTGCTCTGATTCTCCAGCAATTCTGTTTACCCTGTGTTCCGTGTACCAGTCCTGTTTCTGTCCGACCTCCGATTTCTGCCTGTTACCCCTGTCTGTTATTGAACCTGATCCTGAACCAGTTAAGTCTCTTGCCGCCTGCCCTGATCCTGGAACTGACGCTGACCCTGATACCTGCCGCCTGCCCCGACCTTGGACCGAACCCCGACTACGAGTACCGCCGCCAGCCCCGACCTTGGACCGGATCCGAACCGAGACCAGTTTCCCCTTCTGAGCTGTGGAGAACATCTGTGCCCGACTGGGATAAGTACAGCCCAGCGCTTAGAGACTTTGAAGGGAACTTGTCCTCACTCATCTGTTCTGTGACTTTATTCTGTGTATCAATAAATTGTTGTTTGGACTTTTACGCACGCCTCTTGTTTTGCGCTTGGGTTCCCCGAAGCCTGTTACAACTTCGTAAACATTTGCAAGGTGGTGAGAGAGGAAAGAGGAAAACACTCTTTTCCCAGACCCTTGTCTGTCCTTGGAGAGAGTGAGAAACTCCCCTGAGGACCGTAAAAACTTACTATTTACAATATCAATGAGACATTCACACAGACAAAAGGTAAATATTCCCATCACAGGCTAGTGACCAGAAGACTATGGCCAGCTTCAGGACATAGAAACATAGACTGGTAATTTAATTTTAAATTGTGACTATATTAAAAGTAAGAAACAATACCATGTAATAAACAGTGCATCAGTAAATCACCGTTCAAAATAATAGTTAAAAAATACTATAACTGAACACAAATTTCAATACAACACTATTAGCTGGATTAAATACTCAAGATTCAATCAACAATACATCAGTATACTAATGTGGTGAGGAAGGAGTCCATAGTCATTGTGTCTGTGGGGTCTGAACTGTACACCCTTTTATAGAAACTCATCGCATACCTGCAGATGCTAGGTTAGCCCTGGATCAGCTGCCGCTCCTCTGAGTCCAGGGAGTGGATCATCCTCCTCTGCTCGTTCCTCCTCTCCAGGCCGAAGAAGAAGTCCGATCCATCATGGCCACATCCTGGAACCCACAGCGCCCCTAGCGGACACGCCCAGTTCAGCTAAAGCAATATTTTTTGGTCTTGAGGAACTCAAAGTGTCCTCCTGCTGTGGCATCTGCTAAACCCTGCAGCTCTACCACCTCTCTCTCCAAATCTCTCATAGATCTGGCCAAGTCGCTGGGGATGTTGTGAGTGTACTGTAGGCACAGATTCTTGATCTGACTTTTCCTTTCATCCCACCACTGCTGCAACAAATTAAAATCAGAATTGAACCCTTCGTTCTCAGAATGAAGGTCTACTGGATGTTCCCAGGATTTGTAATAGTACAGGTGAAGGTCAAGCTTTTAGTTACCATGGTTACTATCTGGTGGAGCTAGAGAGTTTTGTTTCCATGGTTGCTGTCTTTCTTGTCTTTTCTCTCTCTCTCGCTGTCTCATGTCAGTATTTGTACTTTCTTAAACCTATCTTAGATACCAAGTCTGTTCATGACTATTCACCTGGTGTCCCCAACTCAGCAGTATGCACGTAAGGAGCCATAGACAACAGGATCTACAATGCCCCCCCCCCCTTCATCGACAAATGGACATTCATCTATAGTCTGTCCGTCCATGGGAGTGGATCTGTCCTTCAGTGTGGTTCTCCTCAAGACTTCTACTTTCCCACTGGGTTTTGGAGTTTTTTCTTGCGGAGACGGGGGATGCTTGGGACTTTATCTGTTTCTGTGGTTGATGTAAAGCCCTGTGAGGCGACATTGTTGTGATTTGTCTAAACTTTGGAACAATCTAAACTGTGGATCAGTCTAAAGTGTGGAAAAGTCTAAACTGTGAACAGTCTAAACTGGATCAGTCTAAACTGTGGAACAGTCTAAACTGTGAACAGTCTAAACTGGATCAGTCTAAACTGTGGAACAGTCTAAACTGTGAACAGTCTAAACTAGATCAGTCTAAGCTGTGGAACAGTATAACCTCTGGAACAGTCTAAAGAGTGGAATAGTCTAAACTTTGAAACAGTCTAAACTGTATATCAGTTCAAGGGTATGAAGGATGTGTATCTGTTTGGATTTATGGTGGTAACTTTCCTCATGTTTGGCTTGGGAGGAATTTTGATCCATCGCAGAGTGGGTAAGATTGCAGCACCAAAAGGGCCACTGATTCTATATGAAGAAATTTGGGAGCACCTCATGGAACTCACTGACACCATAACCGGACTAAAGCTGTCTATGACCCAGTCCCAGGACAATGTTGTGAACTATGTGAGACTGATTAGCTCCATGGTGGCTCAGTCTGCAAGTTCGGGGACCGACCTACTTAATCGTTGTGCAGAGTCGCAGAAGAGACTGGATTATATTTCTGGACAGCTGGGTGAAGCTCTGAGAGCTTTATCTGGACTGAGGGCAGTGATTGATGAACTGAGAAACTACAACACAGGGTTAATGAGCGCTCTGTGGGGCAATGCCTAAATTAAATGGGGAGCATGAACCCACAAGGGGCTAAAGCAAAGAAGTCCTGTTTCTATCTCTGGTTCCTTTGTTTTCCTCATGTGTCGATAACATTCCAGTGCTGAAGGGCGCTGGAACTCCAACAACTCCTGTGTTTATGCTCTGTTTGCACTTTTATCTTTTGTTTACACCATGTGATAATTTTGTGTGTAATTGAAAAAGTCCCAACTCATAAACCTTGAGTACTGTGTTCATGTTTTTCTGTCATTAAAGTAGAATAAGTGTTTGCTTGTGCATCTGTGGCCTTTTTTCCGTTTTCTTTGTCGATTAGTAATTGATGTGATCGATTAGTGTCATACATGGCTGCATGACCTGATCAGCCTGGGAGGGGTTGGTCAAACTGAAATTTCGTTCTGTTTTCCTTGGATGTGTAAAATGACAAATAAATCTTCTTGATTGATACTTGATTTACATGTCACCCTCCTTCAACACACCTGATTCAAAGAAGAGGGTTATCAGGCTTCAGCAGAGCTTGAAGACCAGTTGATCATTTGAATCAGGTGTGTTGGAGCAGGGTGACGTCTAAAATATGCAGGGCAGTGGGGCCCGAGGACCGGATTTGAAAAGCACAGGTCTTTGGACTTTGTTCCTACTCCAGGACGATCCAGGTTTGAATGATCAGGATATTTTTCCATATTTTGCTTGAGTGTCTGCGATGGATTTATTCTTGTATGATTTCTATTCTTTTCTGCGACATTACAGCCCTAGACGACTGCTACAAGGTCTTACTGTAGTCATTCTGGGGATGGGGGTTATTGTCATAGTGCATTGTTAAGATTGTCAGCTGAACTGGATTATTTTGTTCATTCTCAGTTTTTGTGGAGGATAATGTTTCTTTTTATTTTCATTTCTGTTCATGTCATAGCCTGCTTTTGTGTGTCTTTTATGTTTTACAACCGAAATATTTTAACCCAGCAACTAAAATAATTTACTGATATATTGTGTCACTTTATTACATATATAGTTAAAAATACATAAGGAATTGTCATTTTCCATATATTGAGACATATATGCACTCATATATGCTAATATAGCTATATTTAGTAATACACCTAAAGGTGTCATTCCACTTTTCAACACTCCTTTTGGATTCTGATGGATCACCCTGATTTACCAACTTGTGCTGCATTTGAAAGTGATGTGTCTCCTCCACTGGTTGGATTTCCCATTCATAGAAAACAACACAGAGAAACGAGCCACTCAGAAAATGCATGTCCACATTATGTCATGTGAATATTGGCATCACCCACGTGGGGTTAAGCCCGTCCCCCATTGCAGCGAATCTGAAGTAGCATTACCATTAGCATCTATAAGAGAAGATGGCACCACAGTAGCTGCTGCACAAACTGGAAAAAACTGGCAGAGCAAACTAGTTCATGTGCTCTCTGTGGAAATAGAGCCTCGTTTTTTTTCCCCTGCACGTTTTCAAGACAAGTGACAGCACAAAACCTAGCTGGATACTACTCTGGGATGGTAAACACAGAGAGAGAGAGGGTGGGGGGGTGTTCAGTGACGCCTCATAACCGCGTCATGGATAAGAAAACTGTTATTCCACCTCCAGTCATTTTTCTATCCTCCAAAAACAGCTGGAAACAAAGCAACCTGGACATTTTTAAAATAGAACCAACACACAGTGCATTCAATAACAATGGATAACACAGCAATATTAATGAAATATCCATGGAATGACTTCTTTAATAATGGATGTGGAAAGAAATTGAGTTTCAATTGAGTTTATTTCTGTAAAAATATAGGGCAGTTTTTGTCTTCAGTGCAATATATGATTTATATTTGTCAGTATCATGATTATGATCAAATCATATATTGAATAATACATGCACTACTTTTCCATATATGGGAATATATTTTGAAATATAATGCATTATATTTAGAAATATATTGCCATATATTTCTGTTTCATAAGCGAATGGTTGTGTTTATGCTTTATCAATGATATAGTTTGCAGAAAAAAGTTACGTTTTCTTCACTTTATTTTAATATAAAGCCCTTTGAATAATAAGTAAAACTTAGATTTTTCCAGTGAATGGGTTAAAGTGAATATCCTCTGTCATCTCTTGTGTCTGTATTTGCTTTTTGAGCCCAGTTTTCTGCTTTACATTTCCACAGGCCTCTTTTTGCCAATATTTCTCTTGTTAAACTTTGACTATTTTACCGTCGGCTTTTGTTGTGCATTCATTGAGTGCTCTGCTGTTAGACAACACCCACACTTACTGCTGTAATCTAACGAAAGATAGAGGTTCCACTGTGTTTTGGGAGCTGCCTTTTCACTATTCTGTAAGTTCAGCAAAGCGACGCGCCTTAATGAGCAGCAGAAGACACTTCACCCACTTCTATGGTGTCAAAATAACAACAGATAAATAACATTCATTGTAGATTGTAACTGTTTTTTGTTTGCGAATCATTATGTTTTACATAAAGTTACATTCTGTAACTTTAGCATCTCCTGGAGCTTCTGCTGGCCAAGGGAAAGTTTTAACAACTGAAAATGCAACATGTTTTTTAAAGTATTGAACTGCCAAAGCTTTCACAGATGCCACTTCTTTAGCTAACATGTATAAACATGTCCAGAGTGAGGAGTTTTTGCAGAGTTTACTGAGTTAAACTTAAAGTTTCATGCAGATTTAAAGTTGAAATTCATGCTGTTCTACTTCAGATCAGTGGATGCTACACAGTCAGTACATTGCAAAAATATAATTGTTAACAAGAGTAGTTTTCTCATTTCTAGTACGAAATTAATTCATTCCAGAAGTGTTTTCGTACTGTGAAATTTTCATAAATAGAATCGCATTTTACATGTAACATGCCTAATTCGTCCCAAGGCCTCTAATACTACCCCTCAGAGCTCTGAGGTCATCAGGAACAGGTTTACTGTGTGTTCCAAAGATAAGAACGAAACAAAGTGAAGCATCATTCAGTTACTCTGCTCCTCACCTGTGGAACAAACTACCTGGATACCTGAGGTCTGAGAACAACTGTCAGTTCATTTAAATCAGGCCTGAAAACATTATTGTTCACTGGAGATTTTACTTAGATTATTATTTGCTTTAAAATGTTTTTATGTCTTGATTTTAATTGTCTTTTAATGCTTCTTTATGATTTTAATTTTCTTCTGTTTCTGTTTTTGTGTAAAGCACCTTGAGTTGTCCTGTACATGAAATGTGATATACAAATAAATTTGCCTTGCCTCAAACCCTTTAAAATTTATAGAGAATTAAAAATTTTGTATGAAATATGTGTTAAAAGAAAATGTAGATTTAGATTTTAGCCTGTCCAGGCTAACAACAGCAATTGTTAGTGGAGATGCAAACACCACCACACCGGGTTTTACCTGTGTGTATGGATTCTCTCGGAGCTGAATATTGTTAGCACATCCAGGCTAATGGTCGTGTCCGGGACAGAAGAGTTGACCCACGTCTGGGTGAGAATGAGGATGCAGCAGTCTGGTAGATCATGTTTAAATCCAGCTTTGGGTAGTCTAGTTTTTTTCCAGGTACGTTGGGCTTAGCTGTAAATCCACCGTGACAGCCGCCTTCTACTTCTTCACACACAGGCCGCCTGAGATGCCTCCGGAGGCTACCTCCGATGCCTCTGGAGGCAGCATCTGTGGGGAGGGGGCTCTGCTGTAGAACGGTCCGCCTCTCCGGGCTTGTAGAGTTCAAGTGTTTAACAATTTTCCTTAAACTGATGATAGTCTGTTAGTCATATACTCTCCTTGAATATATGACCATGACTCTTAAATTGTTTGTGTTACCAGGAGCCACAGCAGCAGCTCTGTGTCATAGCCAATGGGATGCTACGTATGTGACGTATTTACGTAAATTACGTATTTGCGTATAGGAATGTACTGTATATATATATATATATATATATATATATATATATATATATATATTAGTGATGTCAAATGATTGAACTTTTCAATCATTAGTCACAGTGTTGCTTTGGATTAATTTTGATTATTCATGATTAAAACACTTCATGTGGGTTCACTGTTTTGTCTTGGGGTTGTTGTTTTTTTGTACTTATATTTCCAACAAAACACATGCCATAATTAGTTGTTATGAGGACCGACATTGCAGACACAAAGGGAAGTGAAAAAACAGGTTACAGGTAAAATGAGTCATTTAATGATGTTTATCTCCAGGAAATAACTACAGAAAGGAGGCAGGAGCTGGAGCTTGATGGTGGTGTAAATGGGAAAATGAAGACTGGCAAAACAGGAACAAAAACCAGAGAATGAACAGGGTTAAATAAATTGCATTTCATCTACAAAAATATCAAAGCCAAAACACTAATTTTACCACAGAGGTAAGAGGATGATGTAGTGAAGAGTAGTGGAGACCACGTTTATACACACACTGAAGCTGTGGTGACTGTTGGCAGGTGAACTCAACAGGTGAGAGGTCATGACACCTACCTACCTACCTGTCTATCTTTTTTTGCTATTATTTTATGGAGCAAATGTGTTCACTCCATGGTTCCCAATTTAAACCCCCCAATATTGAAGATCAATGTTTTTCATATGCACTGTATTACTGGAAATAAATTTACTTGTGATTTCACTTATTAGCTTTATTTGCATTTGTGTCTGCTTTTATCACATTACCTTTAATTTACACTGTATATAATGGGTTTTGCAAACATTAACATTTTACAGTTTCCAATATTATCATGAAATATTTGCAGAAAACCATGTTTTGTGTTTCAGAAGATGCAACTTGATCAGAAAAACGGATGGAAATGAACAAATAATTTCAATAACATTTAATGTCATTACAAGTAAGTATGGTGTTCCATACCCCAGATGGTGATGATACACCTGGCAGTGGCGATGAGGTATCCACAGAGGTGGTAGTGGGTCACACAGCAGTCTGGGTATAGAGTACGCTGGATGGAAGGTTCAGGCTGGACGGATAGACCAGGCAGTGTGGATGGACTGGGCAGGGTTGAAGTAGTCAGGTCATCAAGGAGACTTGATATTGTTAAGTCATCCTCCTCGAAACCCTCATCTTCTTCCTCAACCTCTTCCAGATCCTCCAGCATGTCTTCTGTCTCCTCTGCCTCAGGGTGGATCTGCAGCAGCTGTCCAGTCTGGCTGAGTAAATAGTCAACACCAAGCAGCTCCCCTATGGAAAAGAACAGGTGGACATTGCACATCAGTGGGTTAAAAAAAAGCAGGCTAAACTCTGTTAAGAAAAAAGGACCATTGAATCCAAAATAATGTGTTGTGACATATCAATTTAATTAAGCATACCAGTGTATTTTGACGGGGTCCTAAATGGCCCAAAAGCCCAGCCAAAAACTTTTAAGCCCATCGGTATTAATACTTTCGGCCACGTCACCACCAGATGTGAGGAGGGACAATGGCCGCTTGGTGACTGTTGCAGCTGCCTGATCCTTGTTCCATCTGTTCAGGCCTTCCAGGAGGTACAGCTGATAGTTAAGTGCATTTGCACTTGTCCCTGAGAAAATAAATTGGTGATAAAACCTCTTGCATTTAAACTTACATACACTTCTAAGAAGGTTTATCTATTGTTTACCTTTACTAATAAGAAACACACAAACCTGTTCAGGTGGCAGTGAATGGATTCCAGGGATGTGGACCCTCTGGCACAGTGGTAGGTGGTGAGGGCCACACGTGCCTTTGTCACTATGCCAGTTTCTGTGTAGAGCTGCACCCCTGGAATGTCCGAGATACACCTGATGTACATGCCAGATGTACTCCATCCGTATTTGATCCAGGAGTGGCACCCCCATTAGTTCCCTGCCACTCATTCCACTCAGTTCCTGCAACAACCGCTTGACGTGTGTGATTGTGGCCTCCTCGCCATGTGTCCGACGGCAGTAGTATTTGCTGAATTCCATTTTCATAATCCTGGCATCCACAATGGCGTCTGTGACGACTGGCCACCCCCCCCCCCTCTATGCAGCTGCTCTTGTTTTGCCCGCCGTAACCAAGTGAGGTCATCTGCATCCCACTCAAAGATGCAGGCGGACAAAGAACCCATGAAAGCAGGGTCGAGAGGGTGGGCATCCGTCATGCAGCCAACAGTTAGCCACCTCATAAAATGCCAGATATCCAGGCTGATGTGTAGGCTATAGGCTGCCTGGTGGTACCGTGCCATTATGCCAGCCACCATCCTATCAAATCTTGGACCCTCCAACACTGACAGGACACTGATCAATATTTGGCCAATCTCGTTGCTGATTGAGGTCAACCAGAGGCCCATTCCCCTTCTGTGGCCAGCCAGCTTTTTTGTGATCTGGAATTTAACAACAACAATATTAAAATTCCAACATTTGAACACACAACAGTATATGAAATAATTATTAATAATTCTGAATTATTAATTATGCCTTCAGAATGTTTTGATTGACCAAATTTGTAGAATAGCACTTACAAGGGGTACATTTATGTCAATTACAGAATAGTTCTTACCTTCTCATTCGAATCTATTTTTAAAATGGATCCAAGCGAAGACGTAATGCTGGACAGCACTACGTTTTATGGCTGGTTGACAGGTAATTTAGAGGACACACAGTTTACCTCAGTGTCTCTGTCACCATCAGGTAATACCTGTCAACATCCAGGACCTTCCGAGCCTGTTTATGTATGCCATACCCCGTCAGCTGCTTACCAATGCCAGGACAATGTACCCTAACCTTCCACAGGTGGCAGGGCATCCAGATCCAGGTAAAGAAATGGTAAATCAGCACCGGAGGCTCATACCATAGCTTGAGATTTGCCTGCAGTTTGCCAGACAGAAACAGAGTACTTGAAATCCACCTCTGGTCCCGAACAGGGATGTTTTTTCTCATTTCCCCTGGCAACCAATATCGAGCAGCCGACTCCAACCCTTCAGGCTCATTCTATTTAGAAGACAGAAATAACACATCACCTTGTTAACGCAAGATACACTCAGGGTAACTAACACAACAGTTGCTACAATTAATAGATTTCTGTACTTACACAGGGTTCTGCCCTACTGGTGCATACAACAAGACCAAGTGTCCTCACAGTGGATGTAGAGAGGCTGGGGGTCCACACAGAGGGTGTAGACGGCCTGGGGGTCCTCACAGAGGAAGGGCTGGGAGTTCTTGAAGCTATTAAATTCAGTTTTAATGCTGCTGAGTGCGAGCCACTGAAGTGTGATTTAGTGAACTGAAAAGAGAAAAATACACCAATAAAAAAAATATGCATAAGAAAGTATTCACCATTGCCAAACTTGGAGGAGGCCGCAGAAATCCACCAGAGTCCGAGGATGACGCCTTGGATTCCTGGACTGCAGCTGCAACTGCAACCCGGGTGGCAGGCTGTTAAATAACTATAACAGGATACATTTAATATGATGGGATACATGAAGTAACAGACAACATCATGGTAGACATGTCATGTAAGATTAATCAGATAACCCTTTTGTAAATCTCACCTTAGAATTGTAGAATCCACAATTACAGGCCACTGACTCTCCAAAAAGAGTAATCTGTCTATGGATGTGCATGAGGCATACTTTGATGTAAATGCAAATTTAAACTCCTTTTTTCTTTTACTCTTATGCAAAGATTTATTGATATTAAATGTCTTATCACATTGTCACTTATTAAACTGTTACATAATAATGACCACATTATTATTTACCAAGAGTCTTCATATGTGTCCTTCATGGTTCTGATGTCAATGAACATCAGTGAGAGCAAAAAGAAGCTATATGCTAAACTCAGTATACAGGAATGAAAAGAACATTCCTGACCTTTTAATATTAAAGAGGTCAACACAGGCTCTACATTTAAAATTAGGTTGAAAACGTTTCTGTTTGAGAAAGACAGGGTAGTTAAATGGACTGCACTTATATAGCGCTTTTCCACCTTCATGGTGCTCAAAGTGCTTTACATTAGCCTCACATTCACCCATTCACAAACACACACACTCATACATCAGTAGGTCTGGAAAGTTCTGTCAGTCCTGCTGGGAGACTAAGTCAGGGATCAGTGTCTTGCCCATGGACACTTCGACATGTGGACAGGAACTGTCATTGGACGACCCGCTCTACCAACTGAACCACAGGCACCCTTAGTCAGTTAAAAACAGACAGAAGCCACAGTTCAGTCTAAGCTGCCCTAGGAGCTACAATGTTAGGGGAAGCACATGCAGTGAGACCTTCTCTCTCTCTCTCTTTCTCTCTCTCTCATGTCTGTATTTGTAATTACTTAAACCTATCTTACATACCAAGTCTGTTTTTAGCTAGTCACCCGGTGGCTCCCCCCGAGTGGCAACTCTCAGCAGTATCTGCATAAGGAGCCATAAACAACAGCCTCTGCAGTGACTCACTTGAGTCCTGTGCTGACCTGTGACCCCAGACCTCCTCCCTCACCCTCATTTGTGAGGTGGATGGACCTGTCCCCCCCTCCTACATCTACAAATGGATGTTCATCCATAGCCTGTCCGTCCATGGGAGTGGATCTCTCCTTCCCAAAGATTTCTAATTTTTCCCACCGGGTTTTGGAGTTTTTTCTTGTCGAGAAGGAGGGTCTAAGGAAAGGGGATGCTTGGGAATTTATCCATTTCTGTAGTTGATTGTGTTTTTTTCTAAAGCCCTGAGAGACGACATTGTTGTGATTTAGGCCTCTACACAGGCAATTGAATTTAATTCACCTTTGACCTATCTCTGATCATTGTGAAAACAATTTTTTTTTGACTGTGACCTTTGACCTTTGATCTATATTCACCAAACTTTTTTGAATCCTATTCTGAACCACCTCACACCTTTCGTGATGTCATGGAAGTTGGTCCAGTAGTTTTTGCGTAAAGTTGCTGAAAATCAGACAAACAATCCAAAGAAATTAAACAATAACTATATGACTATATATATATATATATATATATATATATATATATATATATATATATATATGGGTCATTCCATGCTAATGTGTAAATTTTAATAAAAAAATAAATTCTTTTTTTCAGGAATCTTTTTTTCCTCTCATTGTAAACAAATTATTAAAGTTTCAGAATATATATCTGAAAAGATAACTTTTGAATAACCAACCTCAAAATTTTGAAATTTTGAATTACCAAATAGTATTGTAACAGACATCATTTGGACGGAATTCCAGAGGAGTTTTAGGAACTTTTTCACCATCATTCCTATATTATTGAACAGAAACACTTCTAAAAATCTTTAGAAACAAAGATTCTAGATAATAAAAAGAAAAAAATACTTCCATATTGACTTTGTCAATAAAAATGTAGAAAATCACCACACGGTTATAAGCATACACACACATATTATTTTCCTTATTCTGGTAAAATGAAGTGAACAAGCCAAGATAAGAGTTATTATCAAAAATAAACTTTGAAACTTTAATTTCAACACTTAAAAACTTCAAAATTTTCAACAAAGTCTGAAAAATAGACAAGTAAATTCATGAAGTGAGTAATGTAACGGACATCACCTTGGACGGAAAATATTGAATTAAGATTAAAACTTTTATAAAAACATTAAAAAACTTCAACAGTTCATAAAAATTGTCCATTAGACTGTCCATTACATGGCATGGGTGGGAGGGGAAAATAAATATTATTTTGTTAGATTACCAAAAATATCTTTTGTTTTTGTTCATATTTTTTCAACTTGAATTGAAATTTCCAAGAATCATACAGGAAGTCCTCCCTAAATATAATTCCTACATGTCCTAGATTATTATTGGCATATAGGGGGCAGAAAATTAGGCTATTTTTCTCAAATATTTCATAATTAGTAGGGGTGTGTTTTACACTCCGTCTTTCAGTGACGTCCGTTACCATGGTTACGAAAAAACGATGTCAAATCACTTTAAATCTCATTAACATTGCGTGTAGATGAAATTTGTACAGTTTTTTTAACACTTTGAATTAATTAACTGAAGGAATTTTACATATTAACAGACATACAATCATATTTTAGTAGAATGACGAGGGTTACAGAACATTTCCGTCTTATTCTGACGTCCGATCATAGATTTTCTGTCCAAAACAGCGGCATTTTGAAAACAAAAACATCGTCGCTGTAGAAATGGAGCTGGCATCGTGTCTACGTGAATCCAACAATCATATGCTATATACCAGAAGAATCCTGACTTATTCATTCACTAAATCACCTAGTATCCTTCATTTATAATGATAGGACATCATGTAGTAACGGACGTTATTAACCTGGACGGAGCTGGAAGATTCAGTTCTCCTCGCCATGTTACTGGCTTCTCCACACAGATCACTGACGTAGTGCGCTGGTTGGAAATACCCAGAATGCTCTATAAACGTCATCACTTCTGGGGCACAACAAATTGGGTTTTCCCACACTTGTCACGGACGTCAGTGGATGGATGGAAAATGCAGTGGTTGACTTCGAGTTCGATTTACAGCCAAGGCCTTTAATTAATACTGATTTATCTGCCCTTATCGTGTCAATATACTAACTAGAATAATTCCTACGTATTTAGTGTGTATTTCACAATGTAAGTTCGTCAGTAGCAGGCTGTGTAACGCCCGTCATTTTTCTGGACGGAATGACTGACGTCCGTTACTTGATATTATTTCTTATCTCAAACCACAGAAACTAGTACAAAAACACTACAGTTTTCTCCAGAACATTATTTTTAATTATAACTTCAGGATAAAAAATAAAAACACGAATATTTTCAAAGGAATAGGTTGTTTATTCAATACACAATCAAGCATGACTAAAAAAATTTAATTGTACCTACCTTTCCGTCCATCAACCTGGAAATGATTTTTTTCTAATTCCGTCATTTATTGGACTATCTTTCCAAATTTATCATATTTATGTCAGGACTATGAGAGAAATAGGACTCAATAAAAGTTTTATCCATATCTATCATAATTAAGGCTGTACGTCTATCAATTGTCGGCACTAAAAAATTTACACATTAGCATGGAATGACCCATATACACATTGATATATAATCATTTTATATATATATATATATATATATATATATATATATATATATATATATATATATATATATATATATATACTTTGAACGCAGTTAAATTGAACAGTTATTTACAGTTGTTAAAACTGAAGGTGTTGAATAAACCTGTTAATTGCATATATATTGCATATATATATATTTATATGTTTTGGATATTTTATCACCTTTGGTGTTTTTTCTGTATTTTAATACAGGTTTTGAATATGTCATTACTTTTTTGTCAGTTGATTTAGTTTTTGGTGAATTTTAGTGGATTTTTGCCCTTTTTTCTATATTTTCCTCTACATTTTTTTGTGTTTGTGTATTTTTGATTATTTTGTGGGAAATTTAAGTACACAAAAACCTAAACAGAGACAGATCTGAAGTAATCTGTTTTGATGTTTAATTGAAGTTCATCCAAAGCAACCCTGTGATTAATCTGATAAAAGTTTTAAATCAATTGTCAGCCCTAATATATATGTAATTAAAGTGGCTTCAGATAAATATGAGCCCTTTAATAAACATGGTTTTGAGGTTTTTCAGGAGCAGCTAATAGCTCTTAACTAACCCCATAAAAACCACGCCAGAGCTGTTGAATGTGTAAAAGGGCAGAGATGAGATTGATGCTTTTAATTAGTAAAACAAATAGTTGCATTCGTTAAGTGAAGCGGTGAATAATGCAGGAGCCACGTACAGACATGACAGCAGCGAATGGCACAAACATCACAGCCCACTCTTCACAAACACAATCTCCCCAAAGAATATAGAAATAAGCCCCGTCATCTGCTGTAATTGAAGGTCTGTTTAATTTTAATTACTCTAAATTAACTATGTGAACTAACTGGAATAAAACCTGCTCCATTAATAAGACCTGGTTATGTAAAGAGACATCACTGCAGAGTGCTCACTGTGCTAGAATATCTGAAGCTTTTTTTCGTTTTACTGCATGTGATTGTGTCACGCGCCAACAAGGAAGCGGACCCAAGAAGGAGAGAGAACACAATAGATGGAGTTAAAAGAGTACGATTTATTATTATCACACAGATAATCAAAAGTACATTGTCCAATCTCAGAGTCAGAACCAGGAAGACGGGATGGCTACGGTACCAGGGATTAGACAGGCTCTGAGGAGATACAAAAACAGGATCAAAACACGGGAAGGCAGAATCAGCAGAAGTACAAATGGGCAAATGCAAAATCAGTAGCGTAAATCCAGAATAGGTTCAGGTCCGAGAGAGCAGCTCTCCGAGAGAGCAGTCCGTTTTAAGGTATGGGTTCCGTAAGGGTTCAGGCAAAATCAGAGTCAGGCTTAAGCACAGGGTCAATGGGTAACAGGCGATCAGGATCATAGGTCAGAGGCAAAACAGGTCAGCAACACAAGGCTCGACAAATCTGTGAATGCTGGTAAATTGATGACAACACGAGGTCAGACAAAGACACACTGGCAAAGAGCCTTTTCCAGTTACAGGCTTAAATACTCACAGGAGGGGAGGGGAGACACAGGTGGATTAACATGACACAGGTGGGAATGATTTCATGAATGACACGAGAGGAAGTAAAGACGGCAGACATGAGGAGGGTTACCAAAATAAAACAGGAAATAGACCTGACAGACATGAACAGAAAAATAATCCCAAAACATTACAGATTGAATATTTTCTATTTATTTTAATCATTTTATGACAAAAACTGGAGGTCACCTTTAGACTCCTGGTTAATACGAAAACGACCAAAATATTCAATAAAATGAAGAAAAATAAACCAAATATTCAGTAAAATTAACAAAATATTCAATAAAATTAACTAAAATGACCAAAATATGCAGTAAAATTAACAAAAATTTGACAAAAAAGTCAAAATGATTCTACTTGTAAATCACCACACAAGTCCTTATATTTATCATTTTTGTTCCAGCAGAAGTACCTAAGTTTTTATTTTTTTATACATTTTATAATTTACAAATATCAAAGCTTTAATGAAATGACATTTGTGACCCACCACCAGTAAACCAGGCATAAGTGTGTGTAAATCCAAACAGAGTTATGTGTGTATCTTGGTAGAGTGGAAACTAAGGTTTAAGATGGTGAAAAAATGATGTTTCTATCACAAGTAGAACCAAAGTTATGGTCATTTTAATATCCACATTTGGACATATTTTACAATTTGCATATTTTTAGATATTGTCCGTTAAAGTTTTGGACTGTTTTGGGGTAGGAAGTCCTTAGCAACGCATAATAATTTGTATCCGATTGACACAAATTGTTGACAGATGTTAAAGGACACTCTGATGGACATGTCACAGAAGTTTTATATATTATAATAATAGGACAGAAGTGTGACGTATTATAATCATTTGGCTTACACCATTGGACAGAACATTCAATATAAGCTTTTACCTCGTACCAAACACTTGGGTGTTTACCCACGGAACGGAGATCGTTTTGTTCGGCGAAAAGAGGTGGAAGTCGTCTTTGTCTTTGCTCAGCAATACCTGAACTTTTGTCACCGCTTAAATAATTGACTCAATAAACACCTTTATTGATTGGATTTCAATGTAATGACCACAGGAAGTGAACATAGAGGTGTTAAGGTACCGTTTTTTGATAAGGTGTAAACACTAATAACAAATCACCTTCCAGCCTAAATTTGGCTGTAGCTCTGAACGGCTCAGCGCGACTTATGCCTGGTTTGGTGGTGGCGGGTCACATTTGTGTTTGAGAGTGCTGTCAAATGGAGGGTGTGATCTTGGTGTTTGCTCTGCTGTACGACCCTGGATCTGACTGGCGTAGCAGACCAAAGGGCGGCTGTGGGTCGCCCAATGTCCGAGAGGTTGGCGGTTTGCGTCCCAGCTCTGGCTGTCCACATGTTGAAGTGTCCTTGGGCAAGACACTGAACCCTGACTTAGGCCCCCAGTAGGACTGACCTTAGAAACCTACTGGCGTATGAGTGTGTGAATGGGTGAATGGGTGAATGTGAGGCTAAGGTACCACTTTGAGCACCATGAAGGTGGAAAAGCACTATATAAGCGCAGTCCATTTACCATTTACCAAGGTTCTGTAGAACGGTCCGCATCTCCGGGTTTACGGAATCCAAGTTTTTAACTATTTTTCTTAAGCTCAGGATAGTCTGGTGGGCATATACTTTTCTTGTACCATTCAGCTGAACATTTGATACTAAAAGTGCTGGTCTAGGTGGCGAAATTACAGTTAAAGTGGCTATGTTACCGGGAGCCACAGCAGTCGCAGACAAACAGGGCGTCGCCATCACCCAGTTTGGAATATGGACTGTAATAAAGTTTCAATGAGCACACTCTGAAAAACTCAGGAAACAGTAACTCTGTGATGAATGTGGGTCAAAGGGTAATGAAAAGCATCATGGGTAGCTCCCTCATAGCCAATGGGATACTACGTATGTAACATATTTACGTACATTATGTGGTTACGTATAGTAATGTATTTATGCCTCGGAGGTTTCAGTTTCCTTTCATAAATACAATTGTCTTTTGTATTCAGAGACAAATAAACATGAGGAAAAGGTTTTTCATTATTTGGATCATTTATTAGCTGGTTCTTTCGTAAGTAGAGGTACCACTGTATTTGATTTGTAGACCAGTGTAATGAGATTAAAAATTTAAATTGTGAGATAAAAAAAATCTGAATTATAAGATAAAAAGTTACAAAAAAAATATGCAATTAAAAAGTCACAATTAGAAGATTGATAGACATGGAAATGGTTAATTCCTTTAACATTATTCCTATTGTTCTGGTTAACTAATATAATGAATGTAATCCAATGCAATGTAAATTAATCTAATATGATATTGGAAACCATGCCAATAAATTGGTCATTTATCAAATCAAAGTAAGTGATCACTCTGAACTATGTTTAGCTCATTGTTTTTGAGACTGTAAATAGACGAGCAGAAGCTCGTAACCATGGCGATGTGTGAGAGGCCATCTGGTAAAGTAGTGAACAGGATGTGAAACCCGGCACCTTCACAACCAATGTGGTGGGAACCAGGTGTTAGAGGCCATTGAAAATGACAGGAACACACTTCACTTCACTGGAAGTCATAGGAATTGTCTCCAGAGGCGGGAAGTTTCAACCAAACACCCGATTTCTTAAAAAAATCCACCACTACATCTGAATCCCTGTATCATTCGTTCATTCATTTTTCAAAAATATGACAACAAAAAAAACAACTAGTTTCTTCATTATTTGTGTCCGAAACCAAAATCAAAAATCCCGATCCATTTTTCATTTTTGTCTTTAAATAAATAATGGAAAAACGGATAACAGCCATTTTCCATTTTATCCAATTTTGACCTGAAGCAAATTGAGTAAACCAGAAATGACTGTGACCTTCAGTGACAAAGATAGAAACCTCTGTCCTATTTCGGAAAGAGGGTCACCCTAAGACCTGAAGATATGACCGTGGAGAAAATTAGTGTCATATTCCAGGTATGTTGTTTTTATAACACACTAAAATATTTATATGACAAGTGTATATGTATATCTGTCATATGTGTACAGCTTGTACTTACCTTATGTATTGATGACAGGATAACAGTTTCCAGTTCTGCATCTGACATATGTTATTTACACCTGAGTTGGTGTTGAGCACACAATCTTCTCACCAAAATTTCCGAGGATCTCTGAATACCTAACTGCCGGAGCGTGTTAGAAATCTCAGCATGTGTTTTTCCATCACCAAACAGCTGTTTAAATCATGGACATGTTTCTTTCGGTTATTAAGATTAATTTCTGGTTCACTCAATTCGCTTCAGGTCAAAACTGGATAAAACGGGAAATTCATTTTTTTCCATTCATTTAAACACAAACATGAAAAATGAAAAAATAAATCATTATGGTTTGTTTTTTTTCATTTTGGTTTTGGAAACAAATAATGAAGAAACTAGTTGTTTTTTCATTGTCTTATTTTTGGTTTCAGTTTGAAAACCGAATGAACGAATGATACACAGATTCATTTGGTTCATGGCTCTGCTCTGACACATTTTTGTTACATAAGTAAAACAAATACAGGTTGAAAAATGTGTGTAACATTAGATCTGTTCACATTGAATTGAAAATCCATACATGGAAACTGAGCTGAGCATCATACACATTATGAAGTCTCCCTTTGGCAAAGCTAATTAGCTTTAGCACCAAAAGAAGACAGACTAACTGTCACAGATCGGGGTGAGGTGAAATGAGGACTCCAATGCAGAGTACTGAAGGGAAAAATAATTTAATAACAAAACTGAGAAACATGAAGACAAGACAGACAAAACCTGGGAGCAAACGGTCAGAGTCCGTGGTGATGATGAATGTCCGGGTTATGGTGATTGAGGAGATGGCAGAAGATGTCCGGGTTATGGAGGTGACAATACTGAATGGTCCCGCACTGGCAACTGCAAGCCTTACTGCTTTTATAGCCACAGATGAGGAACGGCTTGCAGCTGCGCAGTGCGGGACCAGGTGAGTGTGGATGAGCACTGGGGGAAAGGTCACCGGAGCAGAGGTCATGACAGTACCCCCCCCCTAAGGGGCGGCTCCTGACGCCCCTAAAAAACAAAAAACAAAGACCCCCCCCCCCCATTGTCCAGAGCTTAAAAAAAAAAACATTTCTCCAGGCAGGGCGGCATGGAAACCCCCTGGTCAGAGTACCCTCTGGGCAGAGCGGAGTAGCATCCCTCTGGGCAGGGCAGTGTGGAAACCCCCTGGGCGGAGTACCCTCTGGGCAGAGCGGTGTGGAATCCCTTCTGGGCAGGGCGGTGTGGAAACCCCCTGGGCGGAGTACCCTCTGGGCAGAGCGGTGTGGAATCCCTTCTGGGCAGGGCGGTATGGAAACCCCCTGGGCGGAGTACCCTCTGGGCAGAGCGGTGTGGAATCCCTTCTGGGCAGGGCGGTGTGGAAACCCCCTGGGCGGAGTACCCTCTGGGCAGAGCGGTGTGGAATCCCTCTGGGCAGGGCGGTGTGGAAACCCCCTGGGCGGAGTACCCTCTAAGCAGAGCGGTGTGGCATCCCTCTGGGCAGGGCGGTGTGGAAACCCCCTGGGCGGAGTACCCTCTGGGCAGAGCGGTGTGGAATCCCTCTAAACTGAGTGGTCTGAGTGGACTGGGTGGTAGCAGGAGCAAAACTGATAGGGTGGGGTCACCACGGACTCTGGCGGGGAGCAACAAAAAAGAACAGACAAGGCACTGGACAAAGACAGGACAAAACGATGAAACAAAAGAACCGGGCCGACATGGGGGCAACAAGGGAACAGGTCCAGGGCGAGACCCGGCCAGACACGGCAAAAAGGTCCGGGGCGAAACCCGGCCAGAAACGGCAAAAAGGCCCGGGGTAAGGAAGAGAGGGGAAATCCGAGGGGAAGAAAAGCAACAGGCAGCCCTAAACAGGCAACAGGCAAGGAAAGGGGACAGAAGCCATCAACGGACAACAGGCAGGGACAGGGGACAGAAGCCATCAACGGGCAACAGGCAAGGAAAGGGGACAGAAGCCATCAACGGGCAACAGGCAGGGACAGGGGACAGAAGCCATCAACGGGCAACAGGCAGGGACAGAAGCCATCAACGGGCAACAGGCAGGGACAGGGGACAGAAGCCATCAACGGGCAACAGGCAGGGACAGGGGACAGAAACCAGCAACAGGCAGGGACAGGGGACAGACGCCAGCAACGGGCAACAGGCTGGGACAGGGGACAGAAGCCAGCAACGGGCAAGAGTCAGGGACAGGGACTAAGAAGCCAGAACCGGGCAAGAGGCAGGGACAGGGACTAAGAAGCCAGCAAAAGGCAACAGGTAGGGACAGCCACAGACGAGAAAAAAAACTACAGACTAAAACAGAAGACAAGACAAAAGAGACGAAATAGACAAGAGACGAAAAAGACCGACCAAGACAGACAAAAAGAGACCGAAGAGACGCAAAGAGACGCAGGAAAGAGACGCAAAGAGACGCAGGAAAGAGACGCAAAGAGACGCAGGAAAGAGACGCAAAGAGACGCAGGAAAGAGACGCAAAGAGACGCAGGAAAGAGACGGAAGGAACGCTAGCCAGAAACTCGGAACGCTAGCCAGAAACTCGGAACGCTAGCCAGAAACTCGGAACGCTAGCCAGAAACTCGGAACGCTAGCCAAAAACTCGGAACGCTAGCCAAAAACTCGGAACGCTAGCCAAAAACTCGGAACGCTAGCCAAAAACTCGGAACGCTAGCCAAAAACTCGGAACGCTAGCCAAAAACTCGGAACGCTAGCCAAAAACTCGGAACGCTAGCCAAAAACTCGGAACGCAAAGACACGGAACGCAAAGACACGGAACGCAAAGACACGGAACGCAAAGACACGGAACGCAAAGACACGGAACGCAAAGACACGGAACGCAAAGACACGGAACGCAAAGACACAGAACGCTAGGAAGAGACACAGAACGCTAGGAAGAGACACAGAACGCTAGGAAGAGACACAGAACGCTGGGCAGGGAAACTTAACTAGCTGGGAAATACACAGAACGCTAGGAAGAGACACAGAACGCTTAAGCCAGAGACACAGAACGCTAAGCCAGAGACACAGAACGCTAAGCCAGAGACACAGAACGCTAAGCCAGACACACAGAACGCTTAGCCAGACACACAGAACGCTTAGCCAGAGACACAGAACGCTTAGCCAGAGACACAGAACGCTTAGCCAGAGACACAGAACGCTTAGCCAGACACACAGAACGCTTAGCCAGACACACAGAACGCTTAGCCAGACACACAGAACGCTTAGCCAGAGACACAGAACGCTTAGCCAGAGACACAGAACGCTTAGCCGATACACAGAACGCTGGGCAGGGAAACATAAGTAGCTGGGAAATACACAGACAGGGACAGAACGCAAGACTGGACAGACTTTAGACAGAACAGAACGGGGAAAACTAAAACAAAAAGGGTCCCTTCAGCACTGGCGGAGTCCAGATGGTTGGCGGGACCATTCTGTCACAGATCGGGGTGAGGTGAAATGAGGACTCCAATGCACAGTACTGAAGGGAAAAATAATTTAATAACAAAACTGAGAAACATGAAGACAAGACAGACAAAACCTGGGAGCAAACGGTCAGAGTCCGTGGTGATGATGAATGTCCGGGTTATGGTGATTGAGGAGATGGCAGAAGATGTCCGGGTTATGGAGGTGACAATACTGAATGGTCCCGCACTGGCAACTGCAAGCCTTACTGCTTTTATAGCCACAGATGAGGAACGGCTTGCAGCTGCGCAGTGCGGGACCAGGTGAGTGTGGATGAGCACTGGGGGAAAGGTCACCGGAGCGGAGGTCATGACACTAACATTCTACTCTTAAGTACAACAGACAGGACAGGTTTAAAATAAAATATAAAATAAATAAATGTCATACCTCAATAATGAGATACAATAAAGTCTTTTATAGTAAGAAAATTCTGAGAGGCAAAAAACAAGGAAAGTAAAATAAATTAAATAAATAAATACATGGAAACTGAAAATTAAAAAAAGACTAGTTAAGCATCATTTTAGTGTTTTTAGAATAGATTTTATCACTCCTGTTGGTTTTACAGATCATTGTCTGGTTCAGTGTGAGGTTTTTATTTAAGATATTAAATGTAACACCACCTATTGGCATTTTAAAACAGCTATTTTAACAGATCACACGTTTCATTCAGCTTTTAAAATTTTCCGTATGAATTTTAAATCAACTAAGTCAGATGTCAATTCTTTTCAGCTGTGTGTTAGAACGGTTCAGTATTTGGACCCAAATGCAGACACAACCAGGAGTCAAGGAGTATTTCTTACTATTTATTTTGATGCAGTATAATCAGAATTGGATGGAGTGGTCAGAGGCAGACAGGAGCGGCTGAGCAAGACAGGCAAAGGGGTTGTAGATGGGTGAACCAGCAGGCGGCTGAAGGTGGGAACACGGCAGATTGCAGCTGGGATGGTGGTCAGAGTCAGCATGGAGGTCCGATAAGGAAACTGAACGGTCTGGCAGAGTCTGGATGCCTGAGCTGTGGTTAAATACTGCAGTGCTTGATTGTAGATGGTTTGCAGGTGAGCCAACTCAGCAGCTGCAGGGGATCAGATGATAGGAGAGAGGAGGGAACCCTGAAGCCACACCCAGCAACACAGAGACAGACAGAGACAAACATGACACACTAGGAAGGGAAAAGAAATGGGAAACCCAAGGGAAGGGGAAGGCAAGGCCTAAACCTAACACTGTGGTGAGACTTGGGGAAACGTCAGATTAAGAACCTGTGCCTACAGTACATCTCCAGGGACTTGACCAGCTCTATCAGAGACCTGGAGAGAGAGGTGGTGGAGCTGCAGGGTTTAGCAGACGCCACAGGAGAAGGAAGACACATTGAGATTCTCAAGACCAAAAAGGTTGCATTAGCCAACCTACTGGGTGTATCTGCGAGGGGCGCTATGGTATGTAGTAGGTTCCAGGATGTGGCCAGGATGGATGCCCCATCACACTTCTTCTTCAGCCTGGAGAGCAGGAACGGGCAGAGTAGGATGATCCACTCCCTGCACTCAGAGGAGAGGCAGCTGATCCAGCACTTGCCTAGCATCTGCAGGTATGCAGGGAGTTACTACAAAAAGGCAGTATAGTTCAGACACAACAACCTTCCTCACTGACCTGCTGAAGGTGCCACCAGACCTGATGGAGGAGCTAGAGGGAGATCTCTTAATCAACCTGGTAGGCTGATTAATGACAACATATATTTAATTCGGGATGTTTTGGAACTCTCCAGCTCATTGGGCAGTGATCTGGGCCTTATTTCCATAGACAAGGAGAAGGCGTTTGACCGGGTTGAACACTCGTACCTGTGGCGGATGCTGGCAGGGTTTGGGTTCAGCTCAGATCTCATTGCTAAGATCCAGGCCTTGTGTACAGATGTTGAGAGTGTATTAGAAGTAAATGGTGGTTTGGGTGCACCCTTTAAAATCGAGCGGGGTGTGTGACAGGGGTGTCCACTCTCAGGGATGTTGTATTCTCTGGTTTTAGAACCCTTACTCCATAGACTCAGACAGATTGGTTTGGCCAAGCTTCAACAGCGAGAGTTAATTGGGTTAAGTGCGAGGCTTGGATGGTAGAGGAGGGGGTGCAGAGGTTAGTGTTGCCTTGTGGATTGGAATGGAAGAAGGGAGGGCTAAAATACCTGGGTATATTTTTAGGAAATGATGAATTCATTGGTAAAAACTGGGACACTATTTTAGAAAAAGTAAAAGGTCAACTAAACCAATGGAAATTGATTTTACCAAAACTATCTTTTAGAGGTTGGGTTTTAGTTATTAACAATTTAGTAACTTCAAAGTTATGGCATCGTCTGTCGTGTGTAGATCCCCCAGTCAATCTTTTCTCAAAAATCCAGACCATCATGGTAGACTTCTTCTGGGACCGGCTGCACTGGGTCCCACAGAGCATCCTGTTCTTACCAAGAGATGAAGGAGGACAAGGACTGATCCATCTGGCCAGCAGAGGAGCAGCGTTCAGACTGCAGTTCATCCAGAGACTGCTGAGCGGCCCGGTGGATTTAGTGTGGAGACCTGTCGCCAATGCCAACCTGACCCGGTGCGGCAATGTGGGACTGAGGGAGTCCCAGTTCCTGATGGACCTGCAGGGACATCAACTGGGGGATCTACTAGGGTTTTATCAGTCTGTTTTTAAGGTTTGGGGAAGTTTCATAAAAGACCACTTCCAGAGAGTGGGCTCACCACTCTGGATTTTAAATGAGCCTGTTGTTTTTGGGACTCGTTTTAATGTGGGCAGTGTTTTAGGAAACTCAGTTTTATTAAAGTTTTAAGAACAAAGTTTGTTTTGATAAAACATGTGGTGGACCCTTGTGATCCACACATGGATGATGCTTCTGCTCTGGGCCTCCCCTTCTGCTGAGGAGATGGACAGACCAGCTGACAGAGGACGAGCAGAAGGTCATCAGTGAATATTGTAGAGGATCCACACTGCCCCAGGACCAGTTTTTAGATTTTCCTTTTAATATTTTATCCCTAATTTTAAAAACAGTCCAGGTCCATTTTTAACTGAGCCGATTACCCTGCAGGATCCCTCTGGTAAACACATGTACCGGTTTTTAGTAAAGGTTTTAAACAGCAACAAACTGAGTGGATGAGCGAACACAGTGTGGAGAGAACGTCTGGGTCTGGGCTCTGACATTAGTCCTGAGTCCTGAGTCCTGAGCATTGTACAAATCACCATTAACTAAAAAGGTTGGTGACCTCCAGTGGAGGGTACTACAT